>CM037159.1:38699195-38754195 GCA_020921065.1 Vaccinium darrowii | reverse complement strand
TCTTCGTGACTCATTCCACTCCTAAAATGTGTCACACCAACATCCGTCTGCTGACTGTAACGAAGGTCGCTCTGTGGGATCAATATGTGACCCATTGATAACATACCAAGCCCCCCAATTTCCTTCGGAGTATAAAAAATAACAGGAGGGAACCTGAACAAAAAATATCACTCAGAAAAATACAGAAGACAATATCCAGCCACACAACGGAACTAGGATTACCAAACATTTACCTGCTAGGCATTTTCGAGTTTAACCCAATCTTAATACGGGTTTGGATTTTATTTTCACATTTGACCAGCAAATCTAACAGTTCTTGAGTGTGCACAGTGGCTTCACGGAAATATGTCATCAAACCTATCAAAAGAAAACCAAACATTCAGCAAGCATGATATCAATGTGCAAAATCAATGATCTGTACAAGCTTTCATGAGGAAGAAAGAAATAAAAATAACTACCTATAAGAGCCGTATTCCATTTGTTGACAATTTTTGTGAACGTTGTTGAACCAGAGGACATAAGAATCTGCCTCACACGATTCTCAAACACCTTCATATGCTCGTCATCAACTCGTAAGAAAGCAACTGCAGTCCGTTCTTTAGTTTGTTCATTCTGTAGATTCCAAACACCATCTCTTGTATTGCTGAATGCCTCTTGACTCATTCTTATCTTTGGCAGTATCCGAACCTCAAATCCACACCTAGATGTCAACAGAAAGTGTATCACCAAGAAGAAGTTAATAGACTAAATCTCACAGACAAAATGGAACCCCAAGCACAGTTGCATCCAAAACAGATGGCAAATCAGAGGGGTAACAAAAACCAGAATCGTGATCTAAAAAACAATAAACAGAGTGTACATACATGCTGAAAAGCAAGTTCGGATTGTCTTTGCTGTAAACAGACACAAAACTGTTCTCCCACTCTAATGTTGTAATACTTCGTGGAAGACGGTTCTTCATATCCCAGAAAACACTCCTCCCGAGATTGACTGAAAATGGGGAAAAAGAGCAATATCAATTAGTTTGCTTTACTCACGAAGGTCACTAGATTTAAGAGAATAAGGTCTACATGTGGTGCAACATAAAACAAAACAATTACCATCATGCTTCATCAGCCTCATTCTCGCATCTCTTGGCCAACACTTCTTATTGTTATAACCAACCATATTCTCGTTGTTAGGATCCGGATGTTCAGTGAGATACCGTTGGATGAGATCGCGGGCTTCTTCATGAGTGAAGCGGAACAATATATGCACTTTGTCAATATACCGGGAATACAACCGAATTGGATGTCGAGTTTCAACTTTGGTGTCCCAAAAAGTAATGAACTCATTTGGCATTTGTGGAGGACCGGCAATTTCACTAGCTCGGGTCAAACCCAGAAGCAAGAGATCCAGCACAAGTCCATAATACTGTACAACAAAAGATGCAAACTGAAGTCCACGTATAAGCCCATACGAATTCGTGTGACTCATATCCTTGTAAGATAACACAACATTGTTCTTGGCCGTGACATAATCAGCAATGTTGTGATCAAGAACCAGACGCAAAAGCCTGTAGACAAACATTGCAAATGAGAAAGAAGTACTAAATTTCCGAAACTAGAGCCAAACAGATAAAGAAAACAATCAAAACAGTAGGCACCTATTCAGCATTGTCAAATCCATTTTCTCAAAGAATTTCTCGAACTTAGTCTGAAGCATCACCACACACTGTCCCTCACTAGTGTCCCATATTCCTTGCAAATTGTTTATGCCTTGGCACCATTTATAGACAAGCAATGGTGGTGGCTCTGAATCTGCAGGCTTAATCCAATTAGGGAAGAGATGGCGTTTGTCTCCTTCATACCATAGGTACTGGTCAAGATACGCATCAGTAATTTTCTCAAGAGGTTCAATCTCATAAACGGGAATCAGATAACTGTACAAATCCATGAACTCAATGCCAACCTGTAAAATATTTATGATTAGTTGATATTCCACATTATGAAGCAGTAGAACAACAATATAAAGGCAAAACCCATTGTAAATATATGTATAGTAAACAAGTATACTTCTTTGAAGGCACGCTGAGTTAGCAGGTGACGTTTAATGCGCGATAACGCTTCATGCGGATTATCATAAGCTTGTTCAATGAGACCCAACTCCTCCCTCTGTAGTTGGTTTAATCTCACTGCCACACTGTAAGATTCTTTCAACCGTTCGAGTGCCAGGATGAGAAGCTTTGTATCATGCTTGTAAGACAATGGAGGGAATGGAATAGGAGAGAACTTCCGCGATTCCAACCAATGTACAGTAGTAGTGTAAATAGCCACAGCTTCTTCTGGTGTCACATACGGACCATCTTTAAGATAGTTGTGCTGGCGTTCCTATAGGAAAGGCGAAAGAAAAAATTAAAACAATACATATGGTGCACACAACAATCAAAAACCCCAAATGACTTTGCTTCAATTAAGCTCTGTGTGCAGCTGGATATATCAGACTACCATCAAAGAAAAGGTAAATAACTATACAAAAGAAGAGGACCAACTGCACACCTGTTCTGCCTTCAGCCAAAGACGAGTCAATCTTCCCAGATTCTTGCGACAAACAGTCTTGTCAACTGTTGCGCCCCTCCTTATACGTTCACGGTTATAATGAGCCACATTCGTCCACCAATCAGCTTTTGACTTGACATAACGAAGGATCATATTCTCAATGGGTACAGGCAACCCAGGAACCTAGAAAGTCCACAATGAGACAAATATAACAAGAAATAGAAGAACATTAAAACATAACAATCTAGATGTGTATGATACCTTCCAAGGAATATTTGCTTTCCAACAGCGCCACGCTTCACTTAGATGCTGCAAGATAGTTCTTGCCTTATTTTGCTTAATGCCCTCTGCAGTTCCGAGATAATCCATTAATGTGACAGACAGAGAAAATCAGCTAATAATTAAATAAGTAACGGTACAGCCAAAGTAAATATTTGGACGAGTACGAATGAATTTCAAAGTATCAGCTGGTCACCTGGCATGGCATCAAGAACATCATGCATTACAGCAGCACGAAGCTCAAGGTCGAAGTGGCTTTCAACACGTTGCTTGGTAACAGTCTTGGCCACACCCTTTGAATGCCGTCCCTCAAACTGCCGTGCCAGTAAATTTCCTAACCACCTTTCCAGCAATGGCACTATCCCTCTAAGAAAGAACAACCACACCCTCCACATTGGAGCCCAGAATCCACATCCAGGTCCTTTGCCCACTGGCCCAGTATTGAAACGGTAGTAAATCAAGTGCTTCAAATCTTTACACATTCGAATCTGTCGCATCAGCCTGTACTTGTAACGGTACATCCCTGTAAGCTGGCCAACATGGGAAAATGTATATTGCAAGCCATCTGCCAACTGAAACGCATCAACATTTCCCAGTCGGAACTGTATGTTGGCATCAACTACAAGCTTTGTCAAACGCAATATCTCACGACATAGATGGAAGGCATTACCAAACCTCGACTTCTTACGTTCCTTAGTAGTAAGAGTCTTCACAGGCTTCAAGTTGAAGTTATAATCAAGGTGAAGGTAATTCAAGTTTTTCCTGTGTATCAACAAATTGAGCATGTTATAACCTTGCTTACAAACTTGAAGACCTGCTTCAGCCCAATCAAGTTCAGTAGTTTGGAAAAACTTTGTAGCTGCAAGAGATCGGAATAAGTGCTTCTTCTTCTGAGCCTTGGGAGGTCGGTGATGTAGTTCATTCAAAACAAAACATTTCAACAATTTCTGGTAGCTGACCCGGACTTTAACTGGGTAAGACGGAGGACTGCAAGACCAGATAAACATGTAAAAATAAATATTTTTCCTTGATAACATAAATACCAAAAAGAACTTGATAGTAAGAATTCACATCTTACCAGTGCTCCTTGAACCATTCGGACACAAGGGGTATATCTTCAGCTCGTCGCATTCGCCCAGATCTCATGTTAAAAGGGCGTGGGGCAAACAGTAGTGAGATACCAGCAGCTGTAGTGTCAGTATATATTGGAGTATCTTTCAGCAGAGGTTCAACCCCATCAGGCAAATAAAATTCTTCCTCCTCCTCCTCTTCATTAATTTTTTTCTCACGTCGGTCCTTACTAGTGGTGGTTATGGGGTGTATGAGTGGATCATAATAAAATGCAGGTAGATCAGGATCCTCAGTTTTAATGAACATAATCATAGGAGTGTGATACACACTGAGCTTTACTTTCCTTGGCCTATTGTTATAAAGGTGAGGGAATGCGATTCTATACTCTGTCCTGAGAGGTGACCGAATGATAAGTTTGTTGATGTCATTAAACTCATTCCAGTCTTCATCACCTTTTTCCATGTCACGATACAAAGGCTCGAACTTAGGACCACCTGCAAGCATACAATTACCAAATGAAATACCCACAGAATTGGATTTCAGTACTTGTTTTCCTTATCATCTTATTCAGTGATAACATAAAAGATATGATCTATTTGCTGATGACAAGGTTAGCAGAAGCATGATGTGACGTCATGTGCATTATGTTTGAAAGTTCAAAACTGATGGACCTTCAAATGCCCACTTCAATATCAACAACTAAATACCGGTAGTGTGGTATAAGAATAAATCATAATGTCTCTGGTGAAGGAGAGAAGTGGAAAAGTATAAAAAATGAGAGAAGAAAACATACCAGGTATGCACATGTTCAGAGCTTTAGCAGTAAAAAATGACTCCATGTCAAACAAGTAAAAATAATTGCGGTCAATTAAATCAGAAAGTAGTTGCCCGGCCAGCCGATGAAGCGTTGCCATGATAGGAAGGGAGAGATGCCATTTCCGGTAACTAGGACCATTGATGAGCTTCGTCCTAACAAGGGGTTTATGGTCATAGAACCAAGTATATACAGCCGAATCTTCTTCCTCATCCATTTCTAATTGAATAGGCTCCAAAGGATCTACGTCCAAAAGATTATCAGCGTAATCCAAAGGAGGCTCCTCGTCATCAAAAGGAGGAAATCGCATTCTCTTGAAATGCCGCCTATCCCTCTTTTCTCTTCGCATCATGATCCACATTGTACCCCACTACACGTAAGGAAAACATTAGAGTGTCATAACTCGTAACCAGACATTCATAACAGAAAAACCTATTCTGCAACTCAAAGTAAAAACAGCACAAAGGGGCCAATCAGAAGCGACAATATAGACCATAATTTCAACAATTGTATGAATTGAATTCAACCTTCGATGGTCATCCCATAAAATAGAACAGAATAAATAAAAAGAGGGAGGGGGAAGAGCAAACTAGCATACCTGAGCTAAATAAATGGGTTCAACAACCCAAGGTATTTCATTCACAAATGTGATAGCTCCAGTAGTATGGTATAAAACCTTCACATCACGCACCTGTAGTTGAAAAAATGTCACTAAGATGAGTCAATGCAATAGGAATGCAACAACCGTCCCAAAAGAAAAACCATATCAAGGGGAAGAAACAAGACCTGTTCCCAAGGCATTGGCATGTTCTCTAGGAGCTTGTAAACTGCATGTGGAACAAATTTAAGGGCTCCGAGATAAACACGTTTATCGTGACGAAACTTTTTTGAAGTCATGTCGCCATGATCCCTGTACAAGACCGTGCATTAGGCATTCAAAATTCACCCAGAGTAGTCATTCCAAACTTCCTAAGTTCTCAATATATGCCATAATCTTAGGGTTTCTTTGCATAACTATAGAATTCAAATCAAGGGATTTGACATTATTCTTCAATGGGTATGGCTCAAATGCAGTATTGAAAGTTTAGACACGGGTTTCAGCATTAATTTTGAGAGGGCTACTATGATTTCTTATGAGGCCCGAAATACCTAAACACTGCTATAGAGACTTTAAAATAACTATCTAAAATAGAAGAACATGAATCCAAATCATGTTAAGGATAATAGCTATCCAAATACCAATTAAATTACCCTAAAAGTTACATTTCTTCTTCCAATCCATCTCCCATTTCAATTTCACAAGCAACCTGTAACTAAAAAACCTCTTATATGTTTGTTTAGAACTGCAAATACCTTGATTTAAAATCTATAAGCATCCAAACAGACTTTAGCCTTTGGGTAGCATCAGTGGCATAATTGGGCAGTCAGTTATTCCAGCTTGGTTTGAAAACCCAACGAACTTCAAAAAAACGTTCAACCTTAGCTTGTTCATTACACAAACAGATCTCAAACAAGCTTCAATCGAGCCGAACACAAGACTATCTTAAGTTTGAGTAAAAGCCCCAAAACAATTGTTCAAGACCGATTTTGAACGAGCTTGCTTGAACTCGAGTAGCTTATTTCGTTTATCCGTCCAATGCATACACGCTTACATATATACACACTTTAGATTGCTTAAGCGTTCCACAAGTACATGGCTACAATCAAATGGTTCCAGATTTTTATCAAGCTCGAGACAGAGCAGAGAACTTACTTGTTGATCTTCCTAACGTGTTCAGGCGGCATAGCCTCCTTCTGCGCCTCAACGAACCCAAACTTCCGCTTATCGCCATACCGCTTCGAATTCAGCTGCATCCACTTCCGCGCCTTCTCTTCCAACCGAGCCTCCATCTCCTCCGCAGACGGCAGGACGGTGTACGAAGGCTGTGCAGCCGGAGGCGGCGGTATCGACGAGCCGCCTGTTCCAGGCGGCGCAATCTGCCCGCTGTTGTTCCACATCTTTTCTGAATCCGATGTACTCAACAGGAAACCCTAGACCATGTAAAGACACGTAGTGTGGTAGATTGGAGATGAGGAAGATGAACTTCGCGGTGGTTAGACAGGTTGTGAGGATTTATATGGTTTGGAAAAAATGTTATGGCGGTTTCTAGGGTTTTACAGACTGTGCTCTCACAGTCGGAGAGGATGATGAGGTCGGTTTGCTCTTCTCGCGTTTTTATTGGATGGGAATTTGGGATGGGCAAATTTTTATCGCACACGTAACTTCTTATAATTGCACTTTTACCTCTCAAATTTTCGTTCCTAACTTTCTTCTACTGTCATTCGGCATTTCTAATGAATCTAATCTATTATACAGGAAGAGAGAAATGAGACTCAATCCCGAGGTACAGTGTGAGACATTCAAGAGCTTTACTGCATGGGCTAGGGTTTCCACTGTGGCATTTTTTAGTAGTTTTTATGTAATTATTTTATTTTTCCCCTAATCATTCTCTTCACATAGGTTGCACAAATGTCATTTAATAGAAACAGTACCCACTTTTTACTACTGTGGTAATCCAGTATTTTAAGTTGAAACTTACACTAAATTATTTTAAGTGGAGTACTAATTTGTTCGGTATTACTTAACTGTAAGTTATTTTTAAAAAAAGATTCACATAGTTTTAGGTCACATCGTCCTTTTCAATGAGGTATATCATAAAACATATAAGAACACAGACCAAATTTGAAATAAATTTATGTAAAATGATGCTTTCAATACTTTTCGAAGTCCATTTGTCTTTAACGATTTTTTTTTCAATTGTATTTTATATCTTTTCAATTTTGACGAATGATTAATCCAAAAATATTTACCTTTGTCTAGTTAATATTCATTATGTTATGCTTGTTCACCTTTTTATATTTTTTTTAGATTCACATTAAATGTTTTAAGTAATCAGTTGTCTCATCATGAAGAGAGTAGTCTACAATCATTTAAAAATTACGGCGAAAATCAAATAAAATATTCAGTGAGGCCTTGTTTCCCACTTGCTAAAATAGGAATTTCATAAAATCAAATGGGTGATTTTAGCAAATGAGGAAACCATTTGCTAAAATTAGCCCATTCCTCATTTGCTAAAATCAACTCAATTGATTTTATGGGATTCTCGTTTAAGCAAGTGGGAAACAAGACCTAAAAACGGGAAAAAGTTTGAACGATGCACCAAGATCACGGAATAATTAGCTATGGAATGAGTTAAAATCCCGTTATTGTAGTTACGTCTTAACAAACTTTGTGCGTGTGCGTTAGTTTATTGTCATTTTTTTAGAGCATCTCTTGCAACCTTCCAAAATGCATAGTAAATGTCAATTTCTATTTCTCAACCCATAAAAAACATTAACAAAAAAACAGTCTAATCAAAGTGGTTATTCAAGTCACAAAACTCTATCTCAGTCTTTTCACCGGCACCACAATCTCTAGCACCGCCACATCCATCAACCTCCATAGTAACCACCAACATCGGCCATATAAGCTTCCCCCCCCCCCCCCCCCCACCCGCCAAAAAAAAAAATAAATAAATAAATAAATAAATAAAATAAAATTAAATTAAAAATAATAACAATCATGTCAAATGTGCCATCTCTGTCACTCTACTTCTCTGACAAACTACTCACCACGCAAATTGTCATTAACAACCCACATACACTCTGATCTTGGCATCGACAGTCCACATTAACAGTCCACCCAAATCCTTATACTTCACTTCCAATTTCACCCACCAAGCATACTATTATCTTAAATTGAAACATAATCACAATACTGTATCAATTTTTTGTAGTTGTGAAGGTAGGGAGAGAGAGAGAGAGAGAAAGAGAGAGAGAGAGAGAGAGAGAGAGGGAAAGCAATGTTGCCGAGTGCTATAGCGACTCACTAAGTGCGGTGAATCATTGTAGTAAAGGTGGAAAATGCCAAACACATGGAGAAGTTGATAGAGATGCCAAGGATAGTATTTAGAGCATCATCACCAGGCTTAACAAATCCATTGAAAGTTAAATTTGATGAGTGAAATGCAACAAAACCCCTAAAAACCAGGCTTAACAAATATTTTGCAAATTTGTTAAACTTGTAGCAAAGATACAGTAAAGCACCAATTTTGTTAACTTACTATTCACCGGTTATCTCTTATTTTATTACATTACTTTCTCTCTCTCTTCCACACGTTCCAAAGCAATCACTTTTTCGTTCTCTGCTTTTTCCACGCGTTTACATTACTTTCGTTCTTTGCTTTTGCTACAGTAAATCAAAGTGACTTGCGCGGCTCCCCATCCGGGGAGAATAATATTTTAAGAAAACATTTTTTTTATTAGAATTGAGGGGCATAGTAAAGTTTAGAGAGAGAGTTTGATTTTGGGAATTTTTGGATAGTGACTTGCTAAATTTATAAAAGGTATTTTTGAAGTTAAATTTAGTGTAAAATTTGGTGCTCCTGATAAGGATGCTCTTATACCTCAAAAAAAGAGTGGGAGGCAAACTGCTAGAGATACTCTTGGTCAAATTTTGACGAGTTGAAGTTGCTTGCATATAAAATAAAATTAAAAAAAAAGTCTTTAAAAAAAAAAAAAAAAAAAGTCTTTTGCATAGCATGTGATTATACTCTAGGCCAATGTTGTCAATTCGACCGAGTAGGTTCAAACAAGTTGATTGGTTAAAGAATCCATTAGTTAAAGGAAAATGCAAAATTCCGCTCTTAAAGCAGAGGACAATATGTTAAAAGTATGTCGATATCTCAAAAAAAAAAGTATTGATATCCGTCTAAATCTATATAACAAATCACAGTGGTTTTCAAATATACACATTTTCTCTACATAAATCAGGGCCCTTCACTCGTTCAACGGCTGAGATTAGCTTAGAATGGGGAGGGTATCTCCAAATATACCAAAAGAATATTATTTCTTAACAATTCTCAACCCTTTATCCACACAATCTAACTTTAATATGGCAATTCAGTAAATACTTGCACTTTCAAAGGCAATAACAGGAGCAGGAATCCATCTACTCTTTTGTTTGATGTGGAATAGAATAGGACACAATTATCAAAATTATTTCAAATTTTTAATATCTCTTTACAAAAATAGAAATTACCAAATTTGAATAGAAATTACCTCTTTACAAATTTAATGAACTACGTTTTGCTATTTACCGTCAAATAACTTTTAATGGTAAATAGAAATTACCTCTTTACATCTTTACAAATTTGATGAACCACGTTTTGCTATCTATTCAAATTTGATGAACTTCGTAGAATAGAAATTACCTCTTTACAAAAAATGTTATTTTTAATGGGAAATAGCAAAACGTAGTTCATCAAATTGAGCATAAATTACGTCGAAGTGATGTGTCTTTAGGCACGGGCATTCCCTAGTATATTGATATAGTGACCCTTACCGGTCGGTGCTGTTAATGGGCCGGGCGCTTTTGATTATGAAAAGAAGTTGAGAGGTGGGCCTGGGCTACTTACCATGCCCTTCTTCTTCTGGAGCCCAATTCAACTTTCAACGCAATTAAAAGCTTCCATACAAAGCAAGCCCATTGACGTCGCTAGATTCGAAAGCATTTGAAAGTGGGACCCACCCAATCGGTTGTAGGCATCCGTGCCCCATGTAACGGTCTCCACTTTCTCAGCACAAAACCAATCGACCGAAAATCTCTCTCTCTCTCTTTCTCTCTCTCCTTGAGAGGAACAACTAGGGCTTTTGTTCTGAAAAAGAAAGCGTGAAAATGGTTAAGATTATGCCAACCTCTGACCACGAAGATACCAGGAAAAGCTTTAGCATTTTGGATCCGCTGATATGTCGTAAAAGTCTTCGGAACCTCTCGTATCGCAAGGTTCTTCCACCACAGCACCTCAATGTATCCGTTCTCAAATTAGACGGCTCTTCCTTTGGTAATCCAATGTGCTTTCTTTCGGTTTTGTAGTCGTTATTTTTTGTTTCCTATTGTGGGTTTGATTCGGATTTTGGATTACGTAGATGTTAATGTTGCGAGGAATGCCACGGTTGCGGAGCTTAAACAAGCGGCGGAGGAAGTTTTCAGTTCGTCGCCCAAGGAGGGTGAAGGCAATATTTCATGGTAGAGTTTTGCTAGCTTATTGATTCAACACATTCGCTGTTAAGGATGATTGTTGGCTCATAAATTTTGAAACTTCGTGTATAGGTTTCTAACTTGGTATTTATGTTTGTTTGTGTACGTGTTAATTGCAGCATTGCACCATCAATCGGTTACTTCAGTGCGAGTGCATCATGCGTCTGAAATTTCTTTTATAATGTTTGAAAACTTGACAATTGTGCCTTTGTGATTGGTATACAAACCAAAACTTCGTAAAAAGGTTTTTCTTAGTGTTTAAAATGAAATATATCATGTAGGAATAATCATAGAAAACCATGAGAAAAGAAATGAGTGAAGCACTAGTTTTAGAGACCTTGTGAGATGTTGCTATATTTTTAGTTTGCTCTTGTTTTTATCCGAAAAAAGCTTTCAGGCATTGAACTATACTAATCCTACCACCATTGAACTTGATGTGGGTAGGTCACATGTATGGGGACACTTCTGTCTATGCTACGAAGGGAAGAAACTAATCAATGACAAAGTTCATATTCGAAGTTTTGGGATCAACGATGGTGATCAGGTTAGCTTCTACAAACTAGTCCTATTTGTGGGATTTGAGAAGGATTGTTGTTTCTAAGTTTCGGAATTTCAAGCGGACTGTTGCTTTTCCTTAGATTGTTGTTTCAAGTTTTGTAATTTCAAGTGGACTGTTGCTTTTCCTTAGATTGTTGTTTCAAGTTTTGTAATTTCAAGCGGACTGTTGCTTTTCCTTAAACGTCTTTTACTCGAAGGTCATTTTTTCTGTCTTGATATGCATAGTAATTAGTAAACCTCTTTTGTCGTTGTCAACAACTTTCTGAATGCTATTTATGGCTAGTAAAAAAAGTTACCAATGTAGTTTTAGTATTGCACATCTAAGGGTTCATATCTTCAGTTTCTATGTTGGTAGTAACTGAATTAGCAAGATACATATCCTTTTACTATGCTTTCTCATCTTTTCTTTACAGTAGTGTACTCATCTACTCCCTCCATCCCAAATTGATGGTCCTTCTTTCTATTTTGGGATGTCTCAAAATGTTGGTTCTATTTCTGAAAATAATTGTCAAAATATATCAAACTTCCAGTTTTACCCTTAAAAGTACTCTTTCCCTCCCAATTTATTACACATTTTTTGAAATTCGTGTCATTTCTTAAATCGTTTATGTCTTTTAGTATATATTCACTTTGTTTGGTTGAGAGTTTGAGAAGAATGTTTTCAAAAATAGTTTTGAGATAGTGTTTTGATGGATTTTTGGAAAAAGTATTAATTAGAGAGAGGTGTAATAATTGGAGAGAGATAGAGAGAGAAATGAGAATAATGATTGGAGAGAGGGGTATGAGTAGAGAAAGAAATGTGATTAATGATTGGAAAGATGACAGATGGGGAAAGAATCTTTTTGGAATTTTTTTTGGAAATGTGAAGTGAACACAGTGAATGTTTTTCATGATTTTTAAAACTCTGTATAAATCAACTAATGGAGATCTATCAAACTAGATCCATATTGCATATTTTTTGAGATCCATATTGAAAGATATAAACAATTTAAAACCACTTAATAAACTTCACAGTTTTGAAGGATAAATTTGGAACTCTAAGACAATAATTTTGTCTCCTTAAATAGTTGGATTCCCCAAAAGGAACGAGCAATTTGGGACGGAGGGAGTATAATTTTGCTCCTTGTCATTCTACCTACAACCATTGACACGTGTAAAATATTCCCAAGGGGTATGTTTTGGCGAGTTTCTAACCTATTAAACTTCATATTTTTCTTTTGTGTGTTTCAAGTTTGGTATGAGAAATGTGAAGGAACTGGCTGAGAAAGCTAATTTTGGAAAAGATTCCTGTTCTGCAACTTCAAGCAGTGATATAATTCTCCCCTAGGATTTCTCATCGTTTACCTCACTTTGTCTCTTGCTTTATTTGTGTTTTTTTAAATTTACATTTTTTGGAAGAAGTAAACTTAGCAATGATGAAGGAATTGTTTGACATCTTGATGACCATCCAGCCAGTAGCAACACATACCACTTGAGCTGACTTTATGCAAGCTTAAGATGACGCATATTCCTGTTTTCTATCTATTGGTTGCAATTCAAAATTTCATGTACCAGTGAGTCAGTGACTGCTTTGACTTCCTAACAATGGTACCTTCATTTGCTGCTTATTCCCACAAGAGATACTATAGGGCTGATGAACCAGCCAACATCTTCTCTTTTTTGTTTTCAGTTGCCAGCTCGTATTTATTTCTTTTCTTCTATCATAGCTGTTTTCACAATGTATTCCTCTATGTTCCACGTATGGTAGGTGTCCTTATCCACTTCTTGCTTCCTTGTCCTTCTCCCCACTCACACTGTTGCATCAAATTTTCTTCTTATTTTGAGACTGCTCTTGGGGGCTTGCTGAATGTATATACTCCTGCATATATTTGGTTTATCATTTCTGACATTTATTCTAATGGAAAATGCAGCTTAAATTCATTCGGAATATGTCGATAAACTATAGACCACCGAAACAAGGATCTAAAATCATCAGTGGTGCATCCAGGCTGTGCTCAACGTAAGAATTTTCTTCTTGCCTCTTCTTTCCCTTGGTTCCCAAGTGGTTAATCGTAGCAACCCCACATCAGTAGATTACATGGGACATCAACGAAGTGGCTTGAATAGGATAACTAATCTGTCACGTAATAAGTCATCTTAGGACTCAAGAGTGGAGAGATTAGCGTGGGTTTATGACAAAATAGAGTGTTTGCATAAAACCTGCAAGGTACGCTGGTGTTTGCAACATTGGTGAGTTTTGGGAGATAAATTTGAGTCTCTCCAGCTCGTTATTATTTTCAAGTGGGTTTGATCTCCCTCTAGAGTGGATGTTGGCAATACTATTAAACCACATAATTATGTGTGTAACTAATAGGATGGCAGAATATAAGCTCTAGCAGAATGCTTGGTTGATATTATACAAATAACCCTTCTTAGGGTCTATCACCTTTCTTTGAAAACAGAAGATGCAGGCTTGGTTGTTACTGCTTGATCACTCTTGTCTTTCATCCTGCTATCCCAACTTTTCTGTCCGTTTAGTGTAAACATTTGTGCGTTGAATTTGTTGGCCTTGTTCGTTTTTATGTTTAGTTTTAGTTTTAGTTTTGATGACATCATCATTTCCCTCATTTCTCTCTCTGTCTCTCTCCACTCATTACACCTGCTGACATCATCAAAACTAAACTAAACAATCTAACCAAACACAACCGTTGTATTTCCTGCATCATCTGGCAGATAGCTGCCACTGACTGCATTCCTTGGATTTGCCACAGTGTGATCAATATGATCTTGGATTTCCTAAATCATCTTGCGGGTTTGATTATGTTCTACTTTTGCGACACACAAGAAGAATGTCGACTTCAGAGTTAAAACAACTTGACTAATTAAAAGGATGTGTTTACATCATGGATTTGTGGAAGGAATAACCCAGGGGAAAGGAAAATGATATGGAAACCACATAAATAATCTTAACTTCTTCACTCTATCAGCTTTGCATCTTTTCAATCACCATCTCTTTTCCTCAAAGTTGATTGAGGAAACTAGGACAGAAGACAGTAGATGCCTTGGTTTCTTGACAAGGAAATGTAGTTTGTGAATCTCTCTTTTTGTAGAGTAATGTAGCTGATGGCATTATTCAACAGGAACTTTTCGAGAGAAAATGCTCAAGAAGATGGAGAGCAGACCAGTACAAACGGCAACCACCATATTGATGGAGAAGACAACAGCTTCAGGCCCTGTCATTATGAAGATGAGGATGAAGCTCCAATGCCAAAATTCAAATTGGCACACTTCTTCAACGGTCGGCTTTCGTACTCGAAACTGAGAACTTCTGCAAGAAGGGGATTTATTGATGAGAGTCATTCTTCGAGATTTTTACTGCAGTATGAGGGTGACAATCCCTGATAATCAGCTTTAGGGCAGCTAACACCGGTATAAAATAGCATCTGATGCACAGATAAAACTTTTAAGGAATTTTGATCACTTGGCCAGAACTTGTTTAGAGGGGTTCTGATTGAGTCAATTAACCTATTCAGTGGCAAAATAGAATTTGTCTAGAGAAATCTGTCGATGATCAGACTGCTGATGATTATGTAGTTAGTTCTGTGTTGCATATTTAACTAATGTTTGCACATGATGCCATTCCATGGAAACTACTTCTTTCTTAGCAACGTGATCATCCTCTATCTATGAATTTTGTGTTTCTTATTTTGGGGATCTCCATAACTTCGATGTTTTCCATTTCCATGTACGAGTATGGCTTCGGGTAAAAACTGCAAAATCCTTTTGAGTTCTCGTTTACATGAATGCTGTTTTTTTCCTCCTTTAATCATGGTTTTAGCCCTTGATTTGAAATTTTCGGACTTTTACTTATGCCCGAGTAGAACACGGTATCGGAAGCAAGATTATGTAAGTTAAGATCACGGTCATAACCCGTAAATTTTATTGCTCATAAGGTCAGGACGTCAGGTGCATGAATGGAACTAGGTTTACTCTTACTCTTCTTGGAAGAATGGTACATGGAAAACTCTTCAGATTATGAAGTTATCTTGTGCTGTTTGTCTTTTCAAAGTGGAGAGTTTAATTCTAAGAGAATGCTTAGGAAACAAACAACCTGCATTTCAAGTTTTCAACCACGCAACCCAGGTCATGAGTTTTATTTTGGCCACATTGATGGGATCATGGGAATATCTAGCACGTAATACACAGGGTGTAGCGTCCATCTCAGCTGTCTATGTCACTAATCAATAGTCCGGATTTTAAATAAATACGTACTTTCGTACCCGGAATAGTTTATTTTAAATTCGGATTATTGAAAACATTTTTGGATGGTTGGGATGGCCGCTACACTCCTATAGTGTGGAGGGGGCGCTATCAGATCCGGATTCCACGTAATGGGAACCTTGTCATTGGTCAACTCTAAAGATGCAAGAGGTGGATATCAAAATTTGATAATGGGGCCTCTTATTTGTTTATAGTATATCTTGGTTGTTCCACATGACACGCAAGAAAGACTTGTAGTTTAATAGTGTGTTGCTCGGAAAAAGGGAATTGCACCTTAAGGTTGCGAGTTTAAGCCTTCTGGCCATCAACTTGAAGTTTTTTTTTTTTGTAAAACTTGAAAAAAAGTGTGCATAAAAACTGACATTAGCAAGAATTAAACAGGCATCATTAACCACAGCAGACTAAACAAATTTGTTAAGTTATTGACATAAATAATGTTTATTATGATCTTATATTTGGGGGCCATTTTATTGAGCCGAAAACTAGGGGCCCTAGACGACCGCCTTATCGGCCTATGGATAGAATTATTAGATGCCTCACACTGCATTCTGAGATCTAGTCTCATTTCCCCTCTCCGATGTAATAAATTAAGAATGACAAATGAAAAAAAAAAACCCTCAAAAGATGGGAAAACCAAAATGAAAAAAACCCGAAGCAACTGAAAATCCAGTGGATATTCGGTTTGATAAAGATAAATACTACTTTCATAGCAAACAGAGAGTCTGAATTTTCTCCGGTCCAACATTTGGAGAGAGAGAAATAGTCATCATCTATGCCGTAAATTGGTAAAATAAATCGAATATAGATGAGGACCAGTGATTGATTACAGTAAATAAATAGACGCCGTAGATGAAAACTGTCTCCTCTCCTTCCTGATCCGAATCCACCTCAAGGAAGATAAAAAAAAAAAATCCACCTCAATAATATCGCGACGGGACCATCCTCTCTCTCCTCTCTCTCTCTCTCTCCCCTTTGTGGAGTGAAGTGAATGCTAAAGAAAGAACAGAAACGAGTCTGTGGTCCGGACTTCCCAAATTTGTACAGATTCCAAATCTTTCTTAGATAACGTGTCCCCATTGATTAATCAACAGCTTGGCTTGACGTCCGTCCATGGGAGTCCGATCGACACGTGGCGCGCTCACCTGAACTCGTATACTTCTTTGACTCCGCCTATTCCTCCAGTAAACCAACGAGATCTAGGGTTTTTGATTTGCAGTCGCAACAGCTGTTGAATCAGCGAAGAGATTTCTTGAAACTCCCTCTCTTCGGGTAATTGTATGTTGTATCTGAAACTACTAATGATAAAGTTTTCATCTTTTTCAGCTGATGAATTGGTTGTTCTAAGTCAATTTGACCTATCTATCTTCCTTGCTTATTCTGGCTTGAATTTTTTAGATTGTGTAAAAAAATGGAGTAAAAGTTGTTATTACCGATAGTGTTGCTCTTGCTTGTAGATTCGATATACAATCCTGTTTGCTGAAATTTTTCTAAAATCAAGAATTCTCCGCTAATGAAGGATTTGGTTCAGTTTCAAGGCGACTGAACTGAATTTTAAGCTGAAATTAGACTGTAAAGTGTAGATGAATTGAATTTTGCAGTAAACCTCAGTTCCTTTAAGGGGATTTATTTGAACAGGGACCACTAATTATGGGTGTAAATTTATTTGAACAGGGACCACTTAGTGAGTAAAACTTGGCCAATTAGCACTGAGGTTATGTTTCAAACCTGATGCCAGCCAGTTTGTGCGTATAGTGCCGTAGGTTAGATCTTTCCCCAATCTAACCCTGCCGCCGGACCCCCACTAATGGGATTCAAACTGGTCGTAATTCTTTTTATTTTTTTTATCGATTAATATATTCTCCATGACCGTGGTTGTGCTTTCTATTCATGGCGCAAGGTGAGAAAGTGCTCTCTCGCTTGTTCAGCGTACTATCTTGCTCGTTAAAAGGGGCTGACAGTGGGTTTTCATCTTCTTCTTGTGAAGTCTAATGAGTTGCACGTCTGGGAATTCTCCAACTGATCTAACAGAATACCCTTTTGGGTTGGATATATGAACCTCTAGGTAGAGTTCTATGGATTATGTTCACTTGTGAAAACACCTTTTTCTATGTTCCGAATTTTGAGCCCCCTTTATTGTGATTTTTTTTTTTCCACTCAAATGATTTTGTGTTGCGTTCTCATTATTCAAGAAAAAGATAAAAGAAAATACATGTGATAAACTACGAACTGCACGGGTCTCAACTCCTCACTTCCATGAAATAGTCCCCAAACATGTTATATCTTTCTGCACAGGTTTTATTTATCGTTTCAAATACTATCCAAGTTAAATAATTGGAAATTAACTCTTCAGAGTATATTAGCAGTATGATATATTGCTCCCTGGATCTTGACCCTTTATTTTCCATGTCAGATTTCAAGGATTTGATATTTACATGCTCTTTTTTTGTTATGCCCTTCAGAAGGAGAAATGGCTGAACAGATTGGAGCATCCACAGATTCTACACCAGCTGTTTCTTTTGATTATGAACTTTACGAAGGGGATCCTGACCACCTTCGAACTGTAGTAGCTACACCCCCTCAGATCAGCCCACGGATTGTTCCTGCATCATTGAACCTGAAGCATCGAATTGGGCGAGGGCCCTTTGGTGATGTTTGGTTAGCAACACACCATCAATCAGGCGCTGATTTCGATGAATATCACGAAGTGGCTGTTAAAATGTTACATCCAATAAAGGAGGATCACATGCAAAAGTTCGTGAGTAAGTTTGAAAAGCTATTTCCAAAGTTACGGGGACAATCAGGTGTTTGCTGGTTGCATGGTATCTCAATAATATCTGGAAAGGTACTTTTTTTTGACGTATGAGCAATTGTCTTCCTCTGTTTCTATGGTAACCGTAGTACTCCACTTGGTGACTTTTTCCAGATTTGCATAGCCATGAAGTTCTATGAGGGATCAGTTGGTGATCGAATGGCTCAGCTGAAAGGAGGAAAACTTCCACTGCCTAACGTGTTAAGGTGATTTGCCTGGGGATGTAACTTTCTTTCTAACGTGTTGTAGTTTCGATGATGCACCTGGATTATCCTCATGGAAACCTAATTTGTCAGGCACGGGATTGATTTGGCTAAAGCAATTGAAGGATTGCACTCAATAGGGTTGCTGGTGCTGAACCTCAAGCCTTCTAACTTCCTTCTTAATGAACATAATCAAGTTATCGTTGGAGATTTCGGGATCCCTTACCTACTTCTGGGGATTCCACTGCCCAACGTGGATTTGGCTCTCAGGCTTGGGACCCCGAACTACATGGCTCCAGAGCAATGGGAACCAGAAGTAAGAGGTCCAATCACCTCTGAGACCGATACTTGGGGGTTTGGATGCAGCATTGTGGAGATGTTGACTGGTGTTCAGCCCTGGTTTGGTATGTCAGTTGAACAAATATATAACTCTGTTGTGGTGAAACAAGAAAAACCAGTGCTACCAAATGGTCTGCCTCCTGCAGTTGAGAATGTCCTCAATGGATGTTTCGAGTATGATCTCCGGAATCGTCCTCTAATGGCAGATATAATTCACGCATTTGAAAGGTATGTTTCAATGGCTTCTCACAATAAGGATGACTGAACCAGTGCATAGTTTCAGCCTGAAGTTTTTTTCTGCTTCATTTATAACCTCGTTAGTCGTTACCTTTCATCCATCTCCTACGAGCAATATCTCTGTTTATTTCCTTGCATAATTTATATGTTCACTTGATTAGTCCCAACATTGTATTCATTGTCATCGTAATAGTATGTCGGGCCTCGGGAATATATAATCATTGCTTTTCATATACAGTTTATCATATGATTAACCTAGCTACTTTAACTGGGGGATGTGAATTGAAACCAAGTTCAACTCCGTTCAGCTTCCTAAGCTAGCTTAGATTTTTTATTGATGTTTCCAATTTACCTTTATGCAGGTGAATGCAAATATAATTAAATGGTGAAACAAGCTTCATGTAGTGGGTCCGAAACTACTGAAATAATAGGGGTTTAGTATCTTTGTCTAGGGTCGCACTTATCCGTCCTGAAGATTGTTAAGGACCACCCATCTTTTCTGAACCTCAACAAAGTTTTAGTCTGATTCAGGGGACCACTTGATAAAAAGCGCCTAAAGGGACCCATTCTCTGGTCCATTGGTAAGTCAATAGTCAGAGGTATTGCAATAAAGTGCTATATTCCCTTCCGCACTTTGCCTCAACTGTACGTTAGGACATAATTATGCAAGCTATAAAACCAAGAATTGAAAGTTTTATTAACTCCCTTTTATTAAGGTCTATATCGTATGCCTTGTTCTACAAAACCGAGGTAATGACTCCTGCTAGGATGGATGTACTTATGTTGACGTTACAGGTCAAACAATCCTGTCTGTATTTTCGTTGGCAAATGAAGTGATCTCCCTCGTTGCCTTCACACCTGTGGCCTGACTAAAGAATGAAGAAGAAATAGAGTAGCAAATTTAATCTGTGTAGTAGTAAAAACTGGTTCTATTACAATTTGGATACTCATGTGCATTACTTCGAAATTATTACGTATCTTGCATGAAGATGATATCTGGTATAACTCATTCAGTTTGACAACCTCAAGTTACAATTTTTGCAATTTCAAATTGCAGCTCACAGAATGGTATCAACAATGATGGAGAATGGATTGGCCTGGGAAGCAGAAATTTCCAAGAAAAATCAGATAGCAGTAGCTACACTTCATGGTTACCCTCAAAGGATCATTTCCAAGTAGGTGATACTGTCCGTTCAAGGAAGATGCTGAACACTTCCAAGGCGAAATCAATGGATGTGCCAGAAGGAACTGTAGTTGGTCTGGAGAAGGACACCAATCGAGATGGATTTGTTCTTGTTCGAATCTACGGAATGCACAACCCCCAAAGGGTAAGCGTTTCAACTCTGGAGAGGGTTACTTCTGGTTTGGTTGTTGGGGATTGGGTGCGCTTGATTGAAGAAAACAACCACCACTCCTCTGTGGGGATTTTACACTCCATACAGCGAGATGGAACTGTAGATGTGGGATTTATAGGACTGGAGACCCTCTGGAAAGGTCATTGTTCTGAGCTTCAGATGGCAGAAGCTTATTATGTAGGACAATTCGTGAGGGTTAAGGAAAATATCTCGACTCCTCGGTTTGACTGGCCTCAGAAAAGGGGAGGAGCATGGGCCACTGGCAAGATTTCACGTATACTTCCAAATGGGTGTCTTGTTGTAAGGTTTCCTGGCAGATGTGTGCTTGGCGATGAACCCAGTAGCTACTTGGCGGATCCGTCTCAAGTGGAGAGGGTTTGCTTTGATAGTTGTCCTGGGATAGTGGAGAAGTACCAACACGTAGAGGATTTTCACTGGGCTGTGAGGCCAGTAGCAATTACAATCGGATTGCTAACAGCGTTAAAGGTGGGTTTCTTTGTGGGCGGTAATGTCAGAGCAAGACTGAAGAAGGGTAAGAGAAACCAGCTGCAAGGTGATGGAAATGCTCAAGATGGCCAGAGTGGGGGGAATTCAGCTTGGCTTCCGCCGCCAGTGGCGAATATCCTTTTCAGGGAAGGCCCTCCCACTGCCACTGCTAGGTAATAATACAAATTCCTGCTGGTATGGTGCGGATCTGGGCAGTGGGTAAGTTAGCTGTGAACTCGTAAATATGTCCATACTGTAAGGATAAGTCGTACTATTACATTCTCATCTATTCTCCATAAACAAGTGCATTGTATATATTCCGTTGTAAATGCTAAGCCACGTTACAGTTTTAATGTCGTCAAATGTTAGTCTTTTGAGCAATTTCCACGCGCTTAAAATGGTGGATGGGGCAACCCCATTGGGAGTCAGAGGATCCGTGGTACCTGCAGCCTCCCGGACTTCATCATAATTTCTTTTGAAGCGGGGCGAAGGGAATGGAATGACCTGTTCACAAAGATGCCTCAGTCTCATCTTTGATTCTGTGAAGGGATGCTTCCTTGTCCCATAGCAGAAAATTTTGATCATATCATGGATTGGCAAGAGCATGGTTGCATTTTCAGAAGCAGAATCCAAGTTAGAACTTGCTAAGCCTAAAGATCATTGGCTGTAGTTTCGTTTTTGATACCTTATTAAATGGGAGGGTTTAATTCTAAGAGAATGCTTAGGAAAAAAACAAACTTGCATTTCAACCCCGCAACCCATGGGAATCATGGGCACTTAAAAGAGGAACGGGGCTTGTAGCGAGCGTTTCTCACTACTGGTGTGTAGTGAATAGTAGGGACCGTTGATCTTTGCAATCGATGGTTCATATTCACTAAAAAAAATTACCGTTCAAAATATATTCTTACCGGTTAAAATATAAAAACATATCTCAACCTTTGATTGTCGCAATGGACAGCTCAGATGCTCCCCCTCACTATGGGGCCCCGGTTCCACTGAGAAGCCAGTGGATCAACCAATAAATACTAATACTATACTAGTTTCATGAGGTGAAAAATAAATGTTCTATTAGGGAAAAAAGGAAAGAAAGAAAGAACTATAAAACTGAAAATAAAATACTAAAATAAAAGAACCGTTCTATATGCACCAACGACCATGCACCGACCACGTACCGACGGCGTCAGCGACGTTGGTGTGGGTCCCAACCGGTCGATCCGAGCCGTTCATCCTTCTCAGAATCAAATTCCGAGTGGGCCTACTTGGGAATCGAGGCAATTGGACGGCTGTATGAACTCGATCCAAAATCACCCCCATTTCATCCAAAATTCTGAGAAGGATGAACGGCTCGGATCGACCGGTTGGGATCCACACCGGCATCGCCGACGACGTCGGTACGTGGTCGGTGCAAAAATCTTTTCCGTTCTTGTAATGAATGGTCCTCATCTAGCAACACACCTCCTAATTACATTTGTGTTTGAACTCGGAGCCGCTGAATGTATGTGAGTCCATGTGAATGAAAGGGCTTAGGACACAACTGTATTCAATATTATGATTAAAATTTTATTTCTAGCATTGCTAAAGAAAAAGATGATTGCCAAAGAGTAAATCATTTATGTTTGAAATTTTATGTGTGCCATATGCATTTATTGTATGGTTTATATTATGCCACCTCATTGGCAATCGTAACATTTTTTAGTGTTTCGTAACTTTTCAGCAGTATGATTCGTAACATTGTCTATGATTCATAACATTTTCGAAAGAGAGGGAACATGTGCTTCCATCCCTTCAGTCCCACTCCATAGTCCCCTCCTACCCTGAAATCAAACATGACCTATAAAATATACAAAATATAAGTATGATTGAAAATCGAGAGGCATGAACAATTTACGTAACAAAAAGTAACTTATTAACATGGTTTTTTTACATCCGATCATATTGAGATTTCGTATGATGTAGTTTTCACGTGCTCTATGAGGTGAACGGTTCAGATTATAGTTTTGGGCTCGAGATGCGGACAAAAATTGAGAGTATCGATGGAGTATGATACTATGAAGATGAATTTATCCCAATTTTCAACGGCTTAAACGATTACCTGCAGCCCAACAATACTGGGCCATATTCCATGAGCCCATTTAGAAACCCAATATTTCTCATAAATCCCAACTCCACTTCTCACTCTTCACTTGGAAAAGTGCAACAAAAGCAGTTTAGAGAGAGAGAGATGAAGAGGGCTTCATCTCAACCAATCCTGTAATTAATTCTACTCTCTTTGTTTCTTGCAATGCAGTATCCTAATTCGTTATTGCTCTTTCTTGTTTTCATACCCTAAAGTTGTTAGCTTTTTCCTCCATTTTTTCTTGCCAACCAAACGGGTATTGATCGCATGCAGGATATACTGCAAAGAAAGTGATTACGAAGAAGTAATGGAAAAAGTTCAGTTTCAAGAAATGGCAGGGAAAGACAGAGGAGGAGGAAGAGGAGAAGACGAGGATGAATTCGATGACATGGCTGACCAAGTCACCTGCATCAGTCTCCACAAACGAGAACCAATCAAACGAGGTAAACCTTCTTTAATACAGTAAGTTGCTAAATTTTACTGTTATGTTCTTGGAAAACGTACGAATATGGCATTTTCTTGGAAACCCTAAATACCTTTTCATGCCCTTGTAATGGTTTCAAATTGTAAGACTGTAAATTCTTTATTGTTGAGCAATTCTTGTTTCTTGATCGGCAATTGTTTGAGCAATTCATTAAGAAGAGAAACAAACAGTTCGATGTTTTTTCATGAAAGAATATCCAATCTTCTGGGAACGACGAAAAAGATAATTTCATATTTACGAACGCCATTTCCGCTCTAGGGTTAATATGGTAGATATTGTTTTGAACAAGTGGTTGGGATTACCCGAGATGGTGGCCTATTTTGTCCTGAGCCTGCTCAACTTTCTTATGTAAGCTGACAGTTAATATGGTTATATTAGGTGAAGGAGAGCTGTCTTGGGATTCTGATATGTGGAGGCAAGAACAGAAGACAAGAGCAACAAGATTAGAGAAACAGCTCAAGGCAAGGTGGGCCCTTGAGGACCAAATTGAGGACCAGCTAAACCGTTTTCATGCCCACTACAATCGGGCCACGGCCCCAACCCGGCTCAAGGATGTGGCCCAACTGCTGATGCCCAAGGGGACTCCGGCCTATGAAATGGCCGCCTTGTCCTGGTTTGGTGATTGGAGGCCCACTGCTATTGTAGGCCTCCTCCGCTCCATGGCCCACTCCTCATCATCCCTATCGGAGCCCATGGGCCTTGAGGAGGCCCTGTCACAGCTGATCCATGAGATAGGCATTGAAGAGGCAGTGCTTGATGAGGAAATGGCCGAGATCCAAGCCAACTGTGTCCTCCACCTGCCTTTCGGCCCAGCTGGCTCGGTGAACAACCGGGCAGCTGGGCCTGCCTTGGCCCGTGTCCAGTCTGAATTCAAGAAGATCCACCGGGTCATCACTAAGGCCCAGAACCTCAGGTCCACTTTACTCTCCTTACTTTATGGGATTACTATACAAGTAACCACAATAATTACCACAAAGTTGACAGCCATTAGCAGTTAATAATAAGTACATGCATAATCTGGTACAGGTTTAGGGCACTGGAGTTGGCAGTGAAGAAGGTGTTGTGTCAGACCGATGCAGCCGAGTTCTTAGTTGCATTTGTGGGTATTCAAGACTTGATCCATCAGATTGCCGCACAGCAGAAATTGCGAAAGGGTCCTGTCTCGGTGCCTCTCAAGGCCTTGGGGTGTAGTTAAGATCAGGGGAATGTCGACAATTACAATCAAAACAATCAGATTCAATCAGGGAAACGCGGTTTTCAGCAAAGACATTAGGTACCATGGTTCTACCTTGTTTTCATATCCAATTCCAGAAACTTTAGCTGCAACAATTGTTAGTAGGTTGAAATAGTAGTCTTTTCCTTTCTGTGCCACGGCTATACTGATTACTGAATACTTTTCTGTACAGACAGATATGTTTTTTTGTTGTATGCTGGTTGTGGCATTAGGAAGCAATACAAGATTTATGCTTGAATCAGCACCAGAATGCGGATGCATAGGTTTTACGTAGTTTTTGGCTGGAGACTTTTTTCGTCGTTGTTGTCGTTGCCATTGGTAGGATGTGTTTGTATGTTAGAAAGTTAAATTACAACAATAAATGACAATAAGCTCGACCTCAAGAACTCATCTTTTTTTTTTTTATCGGCAAAAATAATTTCATTCATCACGAAAGAATCAGGATACAAAATGAAATCAGCAAAACACAGTAGGAAAAGAAATGCATTGAGCAACTTCTTCTCGCGAGATCTTAACCTCAAGAACTCATCTTGGACACCCAATGGAGAAAAAGACCACTTGGGCAGGGCTTAACCAAGAGTATTTTTGGCTCGAGACTTTAGAGACCTTTCCTGAGAAAGACGGGTTTGGTTCTAAATTCTGGTATGTTATACGCCATGATCTACGGAGAGAGCGAGCGCCCAACAATCCGATTGCGTTACGGAATCGATCTCTCCAAAAAGACATAGTTATAAGTCTAATTGCCTATTGCATTTGCCAGACCGTGCTAGTATTTGTTAAGCTGGAGCCTATTCCACGAAATTGACTTATTTTGTGTCTTACGAGATAGGTCATTCTCTTACAATACATCAATTCATAAAACTAAGTCAATTTCTGACTTGAGACGTTTCTAGAACGACTTAATACCAGTTTTACCTTTTCTATAATATATATACCTTCTGATCCATTCTATTCAAATTATTGCTTTAGCATATTACCAATCAGCACATTACCAATTATATACGCATACTCCTCCTACACCTTTTTTTGAGAAGTATTTAATCCAACTTTTTATTCCTTTTTTTTTAGCCGCAGCTTTTATCCATTATTTTAGGTAAACATTATGAATTGATTAGATTATCTCACTTGTGGCATGAAGTCATACTTGAATGTACTAAGTACTAAAGCGTTTAAAACTAGATTATCTCACTTGTGGCATGAAGTCATACTTCAATGTAAGTACTAAAAAGAGTTCAAAAATAAACCATAAAGGTCGTACTCAATATACATTCACTACTCAAGCTTATATTAATATTACAAAAGTTTTTTTTATAACCGGGTGTCTGGGTCACGTTGTGCGCGTCTCGACTAATTCTGACCTTCTGGGGTCCTAATGTTAACGACCAGGCAAACTCTTTAGCGGCCTGAAGGTTTGAAATTTGGCCTCCGTGAGATTCGAACATACGACCTCATAGAGAACAAACACTTATTGTTTTTTCATACTCACTGCCAAACCCGGCAGGTTAATGTTGCAAAAGTTAATTACCTAGACAACCTAATCACGTTAGGATCTTGAAGAGTTTACATCATAATCTATTTTGATCAAGAAATCATAATCACGCATATACATCAACAGATCGTAAGCAATCTAATGACGTGATCCTAATTCCTAACTACTCTTAACCCCTAGTGCTATAGCCTATTACATCGTAGGGCTATTGCATTAAACACCCTAATGGATTGATCCTATCTACCCTAACAGTAGTGTTTATATTCTATCACATCAAATCTCCTAAAATAAGGGATGCCCGATCTTGTGGGTCCTCAGCGCCCTTGCTCATTCACATGATCCACTTGGGCCATTATTCAGTGGTCTTGACCCCTAACTACCCTAACAATATGTTAATACCCTTATCCACGACATATTTTTGAAATTTATGCTTTGAGTGAATTGGGATTGTGTAAATTTCGGACTCTGAATTGTTTTGCTTTGTAGATTGATGAAATAGCGGTTTTGGACTCCCTTTTTTTTATTTTTTTATTATTATTATCAATCTTTGGGGTTTTGGACTTTGAATGAGATTTTTTTTTTAAAATTTATCAGAGCCGTTTTTTATAGGAATGTTATTATTTCTGAACGGAAGAGCTGTTTTTTATTGAGAATCTATTGTTTGGGCAAAATGGAAAATGCACAAAATTGTAGCTATCCAACCCTTCGTATCTAGATCTGGGTTTTCGTTCTTGGATCCGATCGATGTAGGCGACGGTTTTCTGGGCTACCCATCGGCAACGGTAAAAGCCTCTTGCCGTAGCGACTTTGGCGGGAATGAGCCATAGCTGGATGCTGATCATGTGTTATCCTCCCGCCCATACGAGCGGATTGGTGGGTTTCAACACCGGTACCTTTTTTTTTTAGTGTTTTTGTTGAATTTTGTTTGTGTTTCTTGCTGGTCTAGGGACCAACGTGTCCTTTGTAATAGTTTGTTATTGATTATGCATATATGTTTATGTTTGCTTAAAAAAAAAAAAAAAACTCATATCCCCTTTCTACTACAACAAAACAAACCAAGTATAGTAACTTTTTATTCCCTTTTTAAACTATATCCACTTATTTATCCCCTTCTTATTATATTATCCCATTCTCCCCTCTAAAAATATATTCCGCTAACAAACAGGCCGTTAGTACTGAACTCCAAAAAAATATGTGGTGGATAAGAGTGTTAGGGCACTACGTGACCGTATCCCAAGACCACCAAATAATTTTCCCTTGCATGCAACGTGTACCAATACTATTCCATACACCACTTGAAATCGAGAATACATCCCTTGGAATTGGATTTTGATGTGTGCAAGTTGTGATCCAAACCCACTTCCCATCACATGACACAAAATCTCTTCATGAATTGATTGCATGGAGATATGTTGTCCTTCTTGTCTTTAGAGTTGGATACCGAAATAGGCAAATGCGAACAGTGTCTGAAGCTTGTTTGGCAGGACATAAACTTAACAGCTGGAGCAGCTCCAAGGCGTAGTCCGGTTAGTTTATGGGTTTGCTCACCACACAAGTGATTAGGGTATGATTCTTGGGTCAAACTGCAAGAGAGTATTTTTTATGTGAATTTCCTGTTTCGGCATGAATTGTCTGCCTTTGATCGGTCCGGGAAGAGATAAGTAAAGGCGTGCACAAACTGGTTAGGACACCAATGACCGTCAAATTTAAAAAATAAAAAAACGTACAGCTTGTGCAGCAACTTCTGCTTTTACATGTGACACATGTATATTCGTGTATGTGTGAAGTCTAAGATTCATCTAATTTTGATTTGAAGGATACGGCGAATATTTTAAAGTAGTGGTATTACCAGTATATTACCATTATTTTTCGAGGTAAATTATGTTTGGAACCATTTTTTCTTTTCTTTTTTTTTTGAACGGGAAAAAAGATGAGAGAGCGCAACCAATGCAGCAACTCCCTTGGACGTGGCCACATGGGCTCCTAACCCGATGTAGAATGTCCGGTTCGAGTCGTAGCTATATTGTCCAGAATGACAGGCCGTCACCACAGTACCATCTGGGTACCAGATGGACAAAGGGCCTTCCACGCTAGTCTTACAGTTGGCAAGACTCGAACCTTGTCGGATCGTGTACGGAAGGAAGGAACAATTTTGAGCCCACTCACCCTTGCCATCTAAGTTACCGCCGTCGGCTGTAAAATTTTGAGCCCAATTTTAAATTGAAGTTGTCTTCTTGAAACATTTGGAAAACCCAGAAAGCTGTGGTAAAGAGACAACTCTATTCTTTAAATTAGAAAATACTCCATTTTGAGCCCAGTTTTTAAATTAAAATCCTGGTTGAAAGGTGTTAGGATTAGTTAATACTATGCGAGTTACGATTTTTTTTTTTTTTTTTTCCGATCTTCCGGGTTTTTGCCACAAAAAAAAAAATTCCCCCTGTGACGGAGTCGTCCAGAGCCGGCTTTGGGCTAAAGCTCGTAAATCAACCGCTTTAGGCCTCCAAATTTTGGCTAATTTTTGGGGCCTCCAATTTTATGTTTGTGTAGTAGTTATGCTTTCAAATGACTTATTTATGAAAGTTTTTTTGTTTTCCTAAGTAGTTTTAAGTTTTAACTACATTATATTGAGAGTTGAGGGCCCAATTTGAAACAAAAAATATCGCTTAGGCCCACTAAATCTCAGAGCCGACCCTGTAGTTGTCATATTCTATTGCTCATTCCCTTCTGTATGAAATTTTTAGAACCCGTGTAACTGAGGTGCGCTGTAAATCTGCAATGGACAACATACTTAGGATCCTTAATGGAGCGGCATACTGTTGATGATTAACATTGAAGCAGAGGATTATGAAATTTAACGATGTTAATTACACGTGTTAGAGTCTAATCAAGGCTTGATTTGGTACAAGAAACAAGGACCGCATACCCATCGGACCAAGTCGAATGTGGGCGGCGGCCCTCCCCTCGTTTTCAGCCATGGTGGCCGTTCCATTCCCGCTCCCCCTCCGCAACCCTTCCACCCGTCTCCCCGATCTTTTCTTCGGTTTCCCAATCTGCTCTATGGCTGCACTTCCTTGGCGTTCGGAGACTCGCCGTGGCAAACAATCCTCTCCGTTCTGGTATGGGTGACCACTCCCAATTTTTGGACTCGGGGGAGCCGGATCTAGGGTTTCTAGATCCGGACCCCTGACAACGACGGCGGCAGCGGCGGGTGACAGCACTAGCAATTTGCTGCACTTTTTTATTTTTTGTATTTTATTTTATTTTTGTTTGTTTGTAGGTGGTTTTTGGCCAGCAGTTTTGAGGGCCAGCAGTTTTATTTTGGTTGTTTTTGTTTGCCGGTTTTTGGCCAGTGGTTTTGGTTAATAATATTCTTCTACCTCTTTACCTTAAAAGTTGTCTTAAAGGTAGTCGGTATTATTTACTTTTTGCAATCTTTTATTTAGTTTTTTTTTTCTATCATAATTATTAGAATCAATAGTTAATCTAGAAAATTTAACATGAATTTAACAAAAAAAATAATAATTAAGAAGACAAGAAAAGATAGCAGAATAATTATTTAGCCGAAATGGGTTTAATCCAAATAAATGTAAGCCAATCATTGCTGGCCCCCCCCAATGCAAAAGGAGAAAGAGAAAATCATATCAAAAAGTAGTGAGAAAGGGGGGATCACACATGATGCTAACATGTGCGATTGACTTGTGCATAAATTTTGAAAAGGTGAATTTCTTGTGTGATCTAAATGTATCTATGCTTCTTTGATGATGGCAATTTTGAAGGGGTAAAAGAACTAAATGACAGATAATGAGAATTTTGGAGGGGGGCCTATGCAAGACTTAATAATCAGCTTATGATCATGCTTGACAGTACACAGGCGTGCACATAAAATAGTGTTCATGTGTTGATATATCTTGCCCGTGGACCCGTCAATAATATATACTATTCTGGATAAGTTTTATAAGGAACGCCACACATTCTCTGTTTATCTTCTTGTTTCACAATATGTTGCATTCTTATCTCGTTTTTAATCTCGTGATATGTTGAGAAAGATAAAAAGAGAGTCATGCGGTAGACGATAAGTCCAAAATTCACAAAGAAAACACATTTTTTTTCCATTTTTGTTGGGTTTTGTTGAATTTTAACTCTCAATATATATGAGAAGTGTATGGGACATAGTAGTCAATTATTTAAAAGAAGTGTATGGGAAGATAATAAATTCTGCAAAATATATGAGTTGAAATTTTATTTATTTTTACATTGTTTGAATTTGAATATTAATGGAGTTGTTATCTTGACAGAAATAATAGTGAAGAATGGTAATCAAGTGCACTTCTTCTTCATTTTTTAACGACAGGACATGCATTGGTTAAGGTTTACTCCTAAAAATATGTCTTCTTTTTTTTTTTTTTTAAAGTGATAGACATATATATTAAATCAAAATCACCACCAAAACCGGCAACCAATACAAGCAACACAAAACAACTGGCCCAAAACCGCCAGCCAAAAAAACCACCTATAAAAAATACAAAAAATAAAAAGTAAAAAAAATAAAAAGTACAGAAAATGAAAACATGTCGAAATATGTAACAAATGTACAAGGGTCCTATTGTCAGCCCAACTCACTAGACTGGTAATAAGGCAAGAAGAAGACAAAAAAACACACTCTAGTGTATTTTTACACATTCCTATACACTTTCACACATTCTTAAGCACTTTTCACATTTCCATATATTTTTTAAATCTTATCGATAATCCAATGAGCTGATTTTAGAATTTTCCGTTGTACAATACTGAATTGTCGTAGAAGTAGTAGATGAAGTTAAAATACTTTGGCTCTCTCGCGACTTTCCTCTGGCAATAAAGAATTGGTTTTCGCCCCATGGTAGAAGCGTGGGTGAGGAAAAGAGAGAACTGTTGTTTGATTTTTTAAAAATTCAGAGAGAAAGAAAAGACAATGTGAGATTTGGTCAATGAAAAACAAAGCGATCAATTTTTGTCATTTCAACATTTTCATAGTTGGATTAGATTACCGATACCTAGTTCTTCCTCGGTTTACCAATTCACCTTAACAAGGATATCCATAGTCCGACCCATTTATGAGATCTAACAAGGAATTGAAGAGTTTATGAGTTTACTAATCCAATCGTATGGGTGAAGAGGCTTACCAAGCATAGGCTTAAAGTGTAATGCATCCAAAATATGAAAAGATAAAATTACTGATAAGTTCCATTGGACCAATTTCTTCGCTATCGACTTACCAACCGCATGTTAAAGGATTCACTGTCTCGTGACTCCAATGGGGTTTGCAGTCCAATATCCATATCCATTTGCGAAACCAAACATTGAATTGGGAGTCCTATAGGGACAATTTCTTCGCTATCGACTTACCAATCCAACGGCACGTTACGAGATTCACTGTCTCATGACTCCGATGGGATTCGCAGTCCAATATCAATTTGCGAAAACAAACAATGAATTGGGAGTCCTTTAGGGTTTCCTCTAATCCAATCACACGTGTGAAGAGACTATCAAATCAAGAATAGCCAGAAAAAGTCTTAACCTCCTCTTTGGAAAAATGTCTCAAATCTCATTCCTCACATCATCAAATATTTGGTGGTGCCCACCCAAACAAAGTGAGACGTTGGAGCGTAGGCTCAGTAGCACCGAATAATCTTCCCCGACCAACCCTGCAGTATGGTGCTCTGCTGGTACTCTTGCAGGTGAGCATTTATGCGGTGTGATCAACGTATACATTACCGCTTCTGTGCGCGCAATTAAATCTTGACCTTTTCTTCACGCAGCATCGGAGGTGCCTGATTCTCTGATGATTTTTTTTGCCCCCCTCGAGGGTTAAGCGTTCGAATCAGTTTACGCTCATCTCAATTCTCTTCTCCGGTCCGATCATAGGCGTACATTAATGCTAGAACTAGAAAATTTACAATAATTACTTTCCGGCGATCTAACCTTAAAAATTGAATCCTGATAAATTGTATGAGTCGCAAACACAGCAATATCAACCAGACTAACACTCTTCATGCAACATCGGAGGTGTCTGATTCCCTCCATGATCTTTTTTTTTTCCCTCAACTGTCAAGAGTGTTCAGATTAGTTTACGCTCACCTTGATTCTCTTCTCTGGTCCAATCAAATGCATACCATCCACGCTAGAACTAGAAAATTCACAATATACTATTACTTTCCATCGACCTGACCTCAAGAATCGAATCATAATAAATTGTGTGAGTAGTAGACCCGACAACCAACCGGACTAACCCTCGGGTCTCATTCTCTCCATGATCTTGACTACTCAGTTTATGCTCACCCCGATTCTCTTCTCTGGTCTGATCAAAGAAATACTATTCACGACAGAACTAGAAAATTAACAATAAATTACTTTTCAGCAATCTGATCTCAAGAATCGAATCCTAATAAATTGTATAAGTAGCAAATCCTCCATGATCTTGACCACTCATCCGAATGGCCCCACGAGAATATCTTCCGCACAAGATCCTTGCTAGTAGGAGTACCCGATGATTTTCGGACACGTCATCTGGCCTAACTGAGCATTTTGTCTTATTATAAGGGACCACCCTATTTTTCCGGATATCCTGCCGCTTTTGATATCCTGCTAATTCAATGCAGCCGTAATTTGTCTCCCAACGCCCCGATTGGATGCCGGATTAGTTTTAGGGGTATTAAATATGGAGGGGGTATAAGATAGTAGGGGGTAATATATATGGAGTGTGGCCCCACAGTGATGTGACATTTAGGGAGGGGGGATTAAGTAGTACTTGGTTTGGATGATTTTGTAAGAAGGGGGATTAAATTTGGGTGGATGATGTAAAAAGCTGTCAAAAGACTTTTTTGCCCTTGTGTGAATATTCGTATTAGTTATGTGTTTTTTTAATTAGATAAATCTAATAATTTATTTATTTATTTATTATTTAAACTCAATAACTAATTAAGCTATAAGATTTAATTGTAATTAATTTTTATATTACAAAAATTAATTTAGAAAGCCGTAATTCCAGTAATTTAAAACATGAGTATCAATTGCCGTTCTGGAACTAAGGAAAGCATGTAAAACAAAATACCCAGACCGATATACTTATCGAAACTAAAACAAATAACTTAATACCCACTGATTGGACGACAACAACTTCAAAAACAATTTTCCAGAAAGATAAGAAAATTCATGTGATGTAGTTAACACAAGGCAGAAAACACGACAATGGGTTTCAATAAACGACTATTAAAATCGAACCGAACTAGATTATGCAAACCAATGTCTTGGGAGGGGTAGTGGGAGGGGGTATTAAAAGGGGTACAATGGTCATTTTCCAGGGGGTATTAGGGGGTCATAAATATGGACACCCCCTGAGGTGTCCATAAATAACACCCCTCCAGGGGTGATATTTAGTCCGGGTGATAAATAACACCCCTGCACTTATTTTTGGCAAATCATTCCATAGTCGTGGGCCCGGGCATAAATAAGACCCTCCATATTTATGCCCCCCACTAAGACCCCATCCAAACGAGCTGCAATGTTAATGAAAGCAACAGCATCGCCCAAATTACAACGTCCCAATCGGCATTTTTTTCCCATCTCTCGGAATCTGACCTACAGGGCTACAAACCCCCCGGCCGGAGTCCCCCGACCGGAAGAACATTCCATAACTTTCGGGTCATCCATTTATGTGGTGGGGGAAGAAATCATTAAACGGGTAGAAATATTCCACGCAGGGAACAAAACTTCGTAAACGGAGAACCAACCATTCCTAACAACATAGGTAGCCCAGCGACAAAGCACAAGTCAGGCCATACCGGCTTGCCTCTTTACCCGTTATTGACGAGCCATGTTTTTCTATGTTTTGCTTCGATCGTGACACAAGCCGAGCTTAGAATAAGAAAATTAACAAAACGAAAATAAAACAGAAAAAAACGAAAACTAAAAACACCCACAAACTATCCTCAATCCAGGAATCCAAGGGCTCAAGACAAAATCTTTAGGCGAGACTGGCCCTTGTCACTGGAGCTGTAGAAACTGTGTTGTCAGAGTCACTCAAGCTGCACACGACATCAAAAGAGAGCAAGGGTAGAAGATCTCTGAAACACGGCATCCGGATGAGGAGTTATCAAGGCGAGAAGGATAAAGGAAGAGGGGGTGCTGGTGACCGGACCCTGAAGCAAGTGAAGGAGGGAGAAAAGGGGAGAAAATGAGGGGTGGGAGGGAAGGTCGATATTCCATCAATATGATTTTGAAAGTAATTAAACAACTGAAAAATATATCATTAGCATGTATCAAACGATCAGTATAATTGCAAAATGAATGCTGAGACAAATATATCTTGATCATGTGATTGTTAATATCTAGGAGTTAGCACGTTTAAACAAAAAAAAAAAACCAAAAACAAATAATGTGATGTTCAAACAAATTCAGAAAAGAGGCAAACTAGTACACCCATTAGCGCATTACGAGAACCTATTGTCCACTCTTTGCTAGAACTGGTTGTCATAGTTTTGGTTTTGGCATAGCTATGTACTAGCACTTAGGAACCCGGTGGGGCTTGCTGTCTGTGGAATCGGCAGGTCCTGCCAAGCCTTATTCATGCCGTTCGTTTGGCGCATCAATGACTTGGATTGCATCAAACAATGGACGGTTTGGATACATTTTGGAGAAGTGAGATCTGAGCTGTTGATGCGCGAAACGGACGGCCGGATGGGATCGGCACCCCAATTTAATTAGCTTGGTGAAACAATGGAATTATTTTGAAAAATAGGTTGCACACAACAACACATGAGGGAAGAGTGTTAGATTGTATTTCACAAATCACAGTGCTTATCTAAGCCACCCAAACTTGATTAGTATAATTTAGAGATTTGTTATTAGTAATACTATACTCTAAAGAAATTTACATCAATATGATTTTGAAAGTAATTAAACAACCGAAGTATATCATTAGCATGTATCAGACGATCAATATAATTGCAAAATGAATGCTGAGACAAATAATATCTAGGCGTTAGCACCTTTTTAAAAAAAAACAAAAAATAAAAAACAAATGTGATGTTCAAACGAGCTCAGAAAAGAGGCAAACTAGTACTAGTACACCCATTAGCGCATTACGAGAACCTATTGTCCACTCTTTGCCGGCTAGAACTGGTTGTCATAGTTTTTGTTTTGTCATAGCTATGTAGCACTTCGGACCCGGGGGACCTCCTATCAGCGTGGTCGGCAGACTCTGCACCCCCTATTCACATTTTTCGTTTCGCGCATCAATAGTTCGGATTACATTTAATGGAAGGTTCAGATACACTTTGGAGAGTTGAGAATTTGAACCATTGATGCGCAAAACAGCCAACTGGATGAGGTCGGCACCCCAATTCAATTAGCTTGGTGAAACAATGGAATTATTTTGAAAAATAGGTTGCACTCGGCAGCACGTGAGGGAAGAGTGTTAAAATATATTTCACAGTGTTTATTTTAGCCAACAAAACTCGATTAATATAATTTAGAGATTTTTTACCAGTAATATAATATCTAGAGGTTATTACTCCACCTATTGTCAATAGAATTTAGGTTGGAACACTCCAAGTAATTTAAAATGAAAAACAAAATTTAGAAAGAACAAACTCTAAGGGGTTGGTAAAGTCGTATTATTTTGAGACTTAAGAGTTTGCTCTCATTTAAGTCTCATGTTTTGATGAGTGCTATTTTGTTCACCCTCCTTAAAAGAGGGTGAACAAAACTCTCATTCCTATTGGTTGAATTGATGTGAGTCCCACTACAAAGTGATGTCATGTTTACCTGTGCAATAATTTTTTTGGTAAGCATGACATTACTTCGTAGTGGAACCCATACCAATTCAACTAATAGGAGGGAGGGTTTTGTTCACCTTCTTTTAAGGAGGGTGAACAAAATTGCTCTCTGTTTTGATTCCACTTGCCAACAAGCTCTTGAGCCACTGGGGGCTAAGTTGAGGCACGCGCAAACTGACCCAGACATCTAGCTATAAGAAGGAAAAATAAAAATAAAAAATAGAATCCGCAGTGAGATTTGGGTGGGCTCACCACGGACTCCCCAAAGAGTTTTCAAACTGAGAAATTTTTCGAGGGTCAGAGTAAACCCGTGAGTAGATAGATCTTGATCATTTGGCCAAACTCACTTTTATTCCATTCCTTTTGTTGGTCACACTCACAATTGAATTTTCGCCATAATATGCATGTGTATATGTTGGGGTAAAATATATCGATTGCCTTGTTTTTTTGTCGCTTTTCATTAAGAAGATTAGTTTAATTTTGTTCAAGATATTTGTAGTGAATTCCGTCACGTAAGTTTCGCTAGGCTTATATCAATACTATCTTGTTCCAAAAAAAAAAAAAAAAGCTAGAGGAGTATCAAATATCAAAAAAGCAATATGTTTGGAATGTATTTGTTGTGAAGCAGATAGGCATTCGTCTGTCAAATTAAGAAAATTATTCCAATTAATAATATTCGATTTATTTATTTTTTTTGTATGACCAATTTATCTATGCCGATTTCTAATTAAAAACTCTTTAGAGCACCTAATCTCAAATATATTGGGACACCGATGAATAAATTATGCTCGTTTTCTATTTCTGTTTATACAAAACTGTTCTCTATGTTAGAGCAAAAAAGTCTACGAACACAATTTCTAATACAACTGGAATTGGAGTCTTCGAATATCTATAGGTACAATAGTGTCTGGAGCTGTGTTCGTAGCATTAAATAGGTTGGTGAACCTTGTTGATTTTGCTTAAATTTTTGAATTTAAAAGATTAGCTCTTTTATGAATTAGTTCATGATTTTGTTGTAGAACTGGTGGGACAACTGAAAATTTACAAAACACATATTTTTACAAAACCAGTAGATGTTAATACTTTGTAAGAAAATGTAATTTCATTAAACTTATAAAAAATGGCGACGAACTATTTCCGTCGACTCTCAAAGATCTTAAATTAACAAGGGATTAACTATGCATTCTTACCGGATAAACTAGACATAATATTACTTTTCTCAGTACATAAAATGGCAGTTTATGCACAGTACTTGTCACATTCGTCATTGAGTATTAGTGTATTACTACATCACAGTATTATTCGTAAATGATTCATTGCACTTATTCTGGGACCGAAAATAAAATCATACCGCATGTGAATGATATTTGACTATTAGGAATCCCCAATAAAGATCTATGGGAGCTCGAGCTCGGGCCTTGTCCCTCTAAGTCCAAATATCCACGATCTAAAAGCATCTTCAATGCATCTCTATATCTTCATTTTGGAGATTGCATGTTACATATTGAAAGAGAGATTTTGGTGTGACTTATGGTCTTTTTTTGTTCTACATTTTCATTTTCGTTCCAAGTCTCTAAAAACGACGATGGTCCCTCCAAAAAGTACACAATATTAAAGAAAAGAGGGGATAAAATTGCATAAAAATTTCCTTCAATATGTCACATCCGGTTCCGGTCTCCAGAATAGAGAAATAAAGATGCCGGAGTGAAGATGCTCAAGCAACCCCTCATTGGTAGCTACTACTGTAAAGAAATAGTTACTGTTAAAACATGAAGAATTAAAAATTAATCACAGTTGTAATTAGCACTCTAAAGTGTATAAATAATTGCAGTGAGCCACTGAGCACTTGTATCTTCTCCAGTGCTCCTCCGGCCTACATCTTTAAGGCACGCACTCCCTCTCTCTCCTCAACTGGTTACACTGAGAAACTAGTGAGAGAAAGCTCTGGGGGGAGAAAGCTAAGAAACCCACCAAATTAGCAGAATTTTTCTTTTAAAAAAAAAAGAGAGAGAAAAAATGTTTGCATCAGAGAATGGGTTATGCGGAGACCCGAGGCTGAAGGCCATATCTGAAGCCATAAGGGTCGTCCCTCACTTCCCCAAACCAGGTGTGTGTACCTTTCTTTGAGGATTTTCGTCGAACAGTGTATGTGCTTGCTTCATGTTTGGTTTACCGCTCTCTCTTTTTATTTTTTATTTTTTTGGGTTTAGGAATTATGTTTCAAGACATTACAACTCTGTTGTTGAACCACAAGGCGTTTAAGGACACTGTTGACATCTTCGTCGATCGTTACAGAGACATGGGTATCTCTGTTGTTGCTGGTACTCTCTCGCTCCTCCCGCTCTCTGACTTTCTCACACACACACAAATTTGAAGTGTTCTACTTATAAAAAAAAAAATAATAATAATTCTGGACTCCGGAGTATTAGTCTTCCTTTTGAAGTTTTTGGGATTTGGGAATTTCCTATTAGAATTATGATTTCCCATTTAATTGGAAGAAACATTTTACTGACGATTTAACGATTTGGAGTATAATTTTAGCCGTCAAATAAACAACTTACATGAATATATTCCAATAATTGGTCTGATTAAATCTCCATTGGGTTCGGTGAAAGATTTTCTGCATGGATTTTGGAGTCTCGTCATGGTCAAAAGACGGGCATTTACGAAATTTGGTGTAATTGATAAAAAAAATTTGAGTAAGTTTTTAATTAAAAGAATGGTTGAAAACTTGAAGTCATATGTTCTGGAAACGACTGAATTGCCACTTTGTCTAACTAATAAAGTCCACTCTTTTAGTTGTTTTTCTTTCTGTGTTACATCACATTGGTTCAGACTTCAGGTAAAAGTCGTGCAACACTTTAACCCTTTAACATGTTTCTTGTCTGTAGTTTTCTATGCTCACTGGGTGAATTTGTACATTGTAGGAGTTGAAGCTAGAGGTTTTATGTTTGGCCCTTCCATTGCATTGGCAATTGGTGCAAAATTTGTTCCCCTACGCAAACCCAAAAAGTTGCCAGGTATGCTATTAGATTTTGGTTTCCACCCCCCAATGCAACCTTACTATATGCTGCTGTCTTTACGAGCTGTGCGACTCGACCATAATGATGTTTTTCAGAAACCCACAATTTTTTTTTGATTCTCTGTGGTTATCAGTATAACAGAAAGAAAAAATTGGTGTGAGCGACACCGATTACTAATGAGACCATGCATTGTTAGTCTATCAGTGCTAATGACCTCTGATAAGGGTCATTCATCTTCCACGGGATGTCGTCATACTTTTAGACTTCATGTTTCTAGCCATGCTTTTAGACTATAATTTGGCAAACAACGTAAATGAAATGTTAACGGTATTTTTGGATGGCCATAATCTTGAGCGGTGATAATAATCCAGTTCTACAAGCCAGTAGCTAGTAAAAGTAATGATGTTCATATATGTTTCGGAACAGTTTCTATGAACTTTGTTCGAGTTTGCCCCTTTCTTTTGCTCTTTAATAATCAATTGTGCTAGTTCCGAGATTACCACGTCCACGGGAGGGTGGATGGATCAGGTTCCTACTTAATTTGGGAATGTAGTTCTGACCTGTATATGTATTCACAAAGTTACTGAAAGATGTAAAGGGAGTGATGTGCGAATGACCTCCGTAGGCAGCGATTCAGATTTCGTGGGATGTCTAAACATGCCCTTGGTGGAAAATGAAATAGGTAGCCCATATGCAATCTATTACTGCGTTTTTTCAGCAGCGTGTGTCTTGATTAGTGTGACTCAACTCTTCTGGGTTCTTTTTTCAATTGTACCATTCAACCTCTATGTTGTTCTAGAAACTAGTTACTATTAATGTACTTCCTTTTCTGGTAAACTTGAAGCAAGATTCTCCGATTTTATGTAGGGGAAGTTATCTCTGAAAAATACGAGCTTGAGTATGGTAGTGATTGTTTAGAGATGCATATTGGGGCTGTTCAACCTGGGGAACATGTGTTGGTTATTGATGACTTAGTGGCTACGGGGGGGACACTATCCGCAGCAATAAAGCTTTTAGGTATTGTCTGCTTCTCTCATGATTTCTCTTTCGCGGGTTCAGAATTTATTTCGACGTGGTTTTTTATGACCGACTACTACTTTGCTTGGAAAATTTGTCAACTAGAACGTGTTGGAGCCGAGGTAGTTGAGTGTGCATGCGTTATCGGGTTGCCAGAGTTCAAGGTAATTCTTTGTACTTGCTATGGCCTATGTGGGACTCCTTGTTCTTTGCATCATGTGATCCAGTGTATGCTGCTACTGAAATATTTATCTTCTTCTTTTCCTTCTATTTCTTTGTCACAATTAATTTCCAATTGCAAAATATTTTACTTTTCCTTTGTTTTTTCTTACTTTGCTTCCTTTGTCATTGATTAACTGCTAAGAATGTTGAGAGTTGGATTAATATTTTTTTTTTGGAAACGGATTAACATTCATGTTGGATTTTTTTTTTTTGAGAGAGTTGGATTAATATTCATGTTCTCTACTGTTATATTAATGGGCGAAGAGTATTTCCCGAGCGTGCTCCTCCTTTGAAACGCTTACTTACAGCTTAATCTCAGGCAATGACTGCCTCCCCTCTTTGCTAGATGATGGGATGTTCTTTGCCTTGCCTTCATCAATTACAGTGAAGGGTGACCTTGACTTTGGTAGATATCATTGTAACTCTTCTTATAGTTGATTGGAATTTTCCGAGGGAGTCAAATTTTTGCACCTACTTTTTGCAGTTTTAGTGGTCCTTATGATGTCAAGTCTGTTGAATTATGGAAGTGGAGCATATTATCTGGTCAAAAAGCTTAACCAAGGCTATTATTATCAAGTGGAAGTGTTCTGAATGGTTTTATGGCTTATTTTAATCTAATAATATTCTAGGCCGTGTTTATATATTAATAAACGGGGTATTTACGTCGTCTTTATTATGTTTATAATAGACTTGGTTGACAAGGGTCGAATTTGTTTTGGAAGTGACATCTTGTTAGTTGCGCTGTCAAGTACCAGCTATCCCTAAATCTAAAACATTTGTCTAGGGATATCTAAGGAATCCTTCGGTGTAATAATCCCACGGCTTAAACAAACCTTCAAAACCATCGTCTTCTTCCTATTGTTCACGCTGTTACTAACCTGTAACCAGGTCCCTGGAAATTCTAGTTTTGTTGGCCCCTCCATTCCCTTCATGAGACACCTTGCAATAATGGCCCGAAGTTAATGAACAAAACAAGGGCCAAGTTATTATCTGTGTGACAGCCCCATAAAGGCTTTAATTCTGCCCTGAAAAAAGTAGCTTGGTGAATCTTATTTTATGACATACCATAACCTCTTCTCCTCCCTTGCTTTGAGTTAGAACCAGAAACTGCTGTTGTCAGGAACTTCCAGTACCTACTTAATGAATTTTGAGCAACAAATCCTTCGAGAAATAAGCCAAATCAAACCCTTTATCTATGTGTGCAAATTCTTAAACATTTTTCCCGTCTTTGAACACCATGATCAAAACTTCTTGTGCATCATATCCATTTCCATGAAGCTGAGTTCAGTGGTGGTGAGAAAGAGAAAGACATTGCAATCCAATATTTTTACGTGTAGCTACGGGTACCGAAGGTGAGGAGTTCCAGAAATTTAGAAAGGCATGCAGGGGCCCACTTTCGGGTCCCACATGAGCGATCCAAACCGTTCTTGAATTCTGAACAAAATCCACTTATGCATAGCCAATTGAGCTTAATTTTTTGCAAGGGGACCTTTGGAAAAATATTTTAAAATTATTGAACGGTTCAGATCATTTGTGCGGGGCCCACTTTTGGGCCCTGCATGCCGTTGTGCATTTTTTAATACTCCTGCCGTCGGTACCCTAATGCATAAATGAGTCTTAGACGGGTTTAGATTCCTCACGAGCAGTAATTCCTTCTTTCCTGTAATTAGGTGCTGATAGTGATTGGATTATTGGATGTTGCTTCCGAACTGATTGTGTGTACTATTTTGTATTTTGACACTAATTTTAGTTGTCAAATTTTCTGCAGGGACAGAATAGGCTGAATGGTAAGCCACTATACATCCTCGTGGAGCCTCGTCAATAGAATTTGTGGTATTGTCCCTTTGCTCTTCAATCCTAGTAAAGAAAAGTTTGTTCAGATCCTTATTTGCTCGCACGATTCCATTGCTCTAGTCCTATGGAACTGTCTAATTGTTGTTTGCTAACATTTTTAAAGTTGTTAAACTCACATTTTCAACTTTCTGGATCCAAAAAAGGAAATTCTCTTTGTCTACAACATTGTGCTTTACCGTTCCATGTTTAGGTTGCTGGACTCGAGCGGTTACTACGAACTTTTGTCACACAGTAAATGCGTTGGAACATTTTGCTGCTTTTCTATGCAAGTCTTTTGGTGTTTTTCACGCAGAAAAGCTCTTTTGTATGGCAAGAAGCTTAAACTTCAAACCTAGCCAAAATATGTTACTATGAGAATCCTAAACTGCATATGACCTTATTAAGCACTATTCCAGCACTGAATCTCAGATATATGATTTCCACGATGTCTTGGAAATGTTCGTTCATTTTAGTCACGTTAGAGTCCTCTCATTGCCTCACGTAGTCATACATGATAAGCTTTTTGTTCTGCTATTTGGCCAAACTGCAACTCCTTTTGACGTTGGATGTATATTTGTATGCGATAGGATGCGACGGAGCTGTTCATGAATCCTTGAGCACTTGCCGCCAACTTCTCCATTTTACTGCGAATTCCCCAAGTTAGGATTTTGCAGGGCAGTGTAGGGCAAACTGAATGTGATGAGAAAGTGTATTAAGCATGCAAAAAGTTGGGTTTGATAAATCATCGGCCCACAGTTTGCTGCCTGGTGTTACTGTAGCTTCAGTAAGCATGCTAGGTTTTATGTCGAGTTCTTTTTCCTGTCAGGTTTGCTTGTTCATTACCATTGTTTTGCATCATCCCTTTCCATGTAATTCATTTCCATAAGGTTCTATCTGTAATGTGTTCTGTACAATATTCAAAACAAAATTTGGAAAATGTGATCTTCTACTGTGAGTATCTGCTAATCACTTCGACAAAAATAGAAGAAAACTGATGGAATATTTCATAGCATAAAGCATCGGCTGTATCTCAAGTTCTCAACACAACACTGTATCGACATGGGCAATTTATTGTTGAAAAGAAAACCATTTCAATTCACTGTTGCGAAAACTAGGGCAAGTGAGCTTTAGGAAACTCAGTCCAACCAATTTAAACGACATGACATGTGGCTACTGCATTCAGGGTTCAATTTAGGACGGCTCTGTGAATGTTTTGAGAAGGGAGAGATTATTCAGTGCCCGTACGACACTTTCACGTGGTGCCCCGTATGCTTTCTTGATCACATTTATGCAAGATTTATGGAGTATATGGTAAATAAGGTCATGACACTGATTTATTTTTCGTTGAGAACTCTTGAACTTTTAGTTTATACTGTTAGAGTAGACTGGCGCTGAGGGGGTGACGATTTGGAGCCTTCGAAACGACTTGGGACTTTGTAGTTTGTGAGGAACTTGTGGAAAGGAAGAGAAAAGAGGAATTTTTTTTTAAAAAAAAAAATTCTCTTTCATTGTTTGGTTTGAAAGTAACGAGGAGAGAAAACAAAAAAATTTAGTATTGTGCATAGTAACATTTCCCTCATTTTCTCTCTCTCTCTTTTTTTTTTTTTTTCTTCCCTTCTCCCACTTTCCTCAAGTTCTAAATACATCATTAATAAGAGACATAGGCTGAAACATCTTGCCGAAATTGTTTTTTCTACTTGCCAACTTCCTCGACCAGTGGCTCTAATTGCAGGTTCTTCTAGTCGACGTTTGGGTCTCTCATCAGTTAGACGTCCCTCTGCTTTATTTTGTTTATTGTAGATTTTTGGAGTGGTAGTTTTTTCAATTTAGTGTAATTGTTGGATTGTTCATGGTGGATCACAAATTTGCTTGGCATAGCTACGATTAGGGTTTTTTTTTTTGGTGGTTTTAGTGTGTTTTTTTTTCGCTATTAGTTTTTGCTTTATTGTGGGTTCTGCTTAAGTGGTGTTTGTTACTTAGTGTTTATAAGTCTCTTTTTATTTGGTTTGTGTGGTTCTGCTCGGCTTTTGTACAATGGCTAAGGGGATTCGACTGTCGAAAGGGTTTTTGAAGAATGCTTTGTCTCGTTCGAGACGCCTTTCTCAGAAGGCTAAGGGTAAGGGTATTGCTGATGTCTATGATTTGGATTCTCCCACTGGCAATCGGTGGCCTTTGACTGCTTTGGATAGGGAAAGATTTTGATGATCATGACTTTGATATGGGTCTGGCTTCGGGTCATAAGGTTTCGGATTCATATTATGCTAAAGTCATGGCTGCTGCCGAGGCTGGATTCCGTGAACTCTTTTATCCAGATTATAGGCCATGGGAAGAGGTTTGTGATAAGTTGGACCAACCAGAGTTGGAGGGCATGGAGATTGATTCGTCTAGTAGGAGTTCATTGGTTACTCCCAAGTTTCATAGTTTTCAGAAGGGAGAATCTTCCAAATTGTGTTAAAAAAAAGGCTTGTGTGGCTACAGGTAGAGTATTTTGAGTGATGTGCCCAAGGGGTCATTGGTAGCGGTTTCTTCATGCGCTTGTTGCATAGATTCCAAGAGTCTCTGTCTTTTTTCTCTTGATAATTTAGGACCCTCTGTTAAGCCTGAGAAACTGAAGATGCTTGCAAGAAATGGACATTTATTGGGTGGGAAGAAGTGTCATTTAGAGTATCGTTAGTGTAAGAAAAAGGTCATTTGGGGCGTGATTTTCTCTTTGTTAGACATAATTATCTATAGGAATTGGGTAAGACATTTCAATTTTTGCATGGGTCCAGCCTCTCAATTGTTAATATTAAAGTAAAAGAGGTCAGACGACAGACATTTGGGCAGTTCGGATACCCATATGCTTTAGGAGGTTATCGTCAAAGATGGTGGTACTAGAGTTGAGAATGTGATTCTCCTTTGGTTAGAGCGCTAGATCCTTTTAGTTTCTCTCAGATGGAAGAGATAACTCTTTCCCCGGACAGTTGTGTGACTATGTCTCCAATGTTTGACCTTCCGCAGTATAACATTGAGGGATCTTCGTCTGATAGGGTGGGAGGCAATCTTCATGATACTGCTTCTGGGCTAAGGAATTTGGGAGCAAAGAGGATTATGGCTTTCTGGCCCTACCAAGCAGAGGACAGTGGTCATAGCACTGTCAAGACCCTTGGCAAGCAAATGCAAAAGAATCAAGGTTGTGTCAAAGATAGTGGTGGTGGGGTTAAGACGTTTCAGCAACCCACTTGATGAGAGAGGAAGAGGGAAATGGTCATAAAAGACGACCCCCACAGTTATTGAGTTTCTTAGCGTCATGGTTTTCACTGACTAATCACGTCATGTGCCATTATCCTTTGTTTGCAGGTTTCGAGAAGGCTGTGTGGCGTTGATGTATTTGTTTTGCTTTTCCTTTCGGTTTTGGTTGTAATGGTTTTGTCTTGTTTGGTTGGTGTGTCTAGTCGGGTCTTGGCTTTGTGCCGGTTTTGATGGATATTATGTATGTTTCTAGGTAGTTTTTTTTTTTGTCTGTGATTGTTTGTTGAGGTTGCTCATGCCCTAGCGAAAACTTGTTTTAATTTATTTAGTGGAATGAATATATTATTATGTTTCTGTTGCCAAAAAAAAAAAAAAGAAACTTCCTCATTAGCCCACTAGTTGTACCCCTTAACTTTTAACTTTTAAGGGGGGTCTAAGGTTCGAGTTTTTATAGAAAGACTTTAAACAACCTTTAGTTGTTAACCTACGAATTTCTGTCTAATCCTTATTAATGTATACAAATAGTCAGATACAATGTTGATAAACAATTAATAATTCCTCTTTAGCCCAATAGAAAGTCCAGCTCCAAATGATAAAATTAAAAGCTCAGGGACTAACAAATTAATAATTCTCTGAGGTTTTGTTTCTTTCGGACAAGGACAAAGCTATTTGCGGCAACCTGGTTAAAAAGGTCTGCACTTGTTGGACACTTGCGCCTGTTCTGGGAAATTCAAACGCACGCGATCAGTAGCGCGTGCGACACTTTCTTCCCCCACAACCTACCGATTAGCATTGCCATCACGTCAATTCTCAATCGCCATTCGCCACTATAAATAGGAAAAGACCAAAACCACCGTTCCAAGGAAATGAAGGAAAGGCGTCGCGTCTAAGAAAAAACTTCGAATCTTCTTCCCGTGAACAAACCCTCGAACGAGACCAAAACCCTAATACTTCTGATTTCATAACCCGGCAATCGTCAATCCATGAACAGTGCTGGAATCGAATCGATTTGAAACCGAATCGATTTAAAACCGAATTGGGGAGAAAGGTTAGCTGGAATCTTGAACAATTTTGGAGTGCTGAGGGGAGATTTTGAACGATGTCTGCAGTTGTGTGCGGCAAGAGATCTTTCTTCGAAGACCTCCCTTCTTCGCCGCAATCGGCATCGTCGGGTCCTGTTTCGAAGAGGCTCCGCTGCTCTTCTTCGACCTCGTCGGTTCGGTTCTCGACGGGGATTACTCTCGTCGATCAGCTTAGCGGTCTCTTCCCTGACATGGACCATCAGGTCTCTCTCTCTCTCTATATCTATCTGTATATCTATCGCTAGCGTACTTGATAAGCGATAGATCTGAGAGTTTTACTTGCTACTTTTTGTGTTTTGATTTTAATCGTCATGGTGAAGAGAGGAATTCTTTGAATTTGATTTGGTGATTTTAGAATTGTGGTGAGTGCATCTGGTACTGATTGTCTGCTTAATGATTTTCGTATTGAGTTTCTATCAAACTCGTCTTGAATTGAAAAGGTTTCAAGCCTATTTAAGATTGAGGCTCTTTCTGAGGGGTTCTATGCTTATGTCCTGAGGCTTCGTTTGATTCTTGTTATAGGTGGAGCAGATAAACGAACCGAACGAGCTGAACAATTGATTTTTCAAGCTGGGTTTGAAAAATTAACGAGCTTTAAAACTATTTTCAAAGTTGAATTATTTATTGGATACGAACCATGACCAGATCTTGAGTAGGTTGAGTTTTTAAATCATCATAAGTCAAACAAGCTGAGCAATAGGTTGTTTGAGCTTGGTTTGAAAGCTTAACAATTTTCAAAAAAATGTTAGAGTTTGGTTTGATATATGACAAACAGATAGCAAACGTGCGAACACAAGCTCAAACTCGGAGTGTTTGGTTCGTTTATCCGTCCTAGTTATAAGGAGGGGATTGGGATTGGTAGTGCCGTAGTGAAGAGGGATTAGCGTGATGTTGGTTGGATGTAGGTAATGTGTAGGGATTGTTATAGCCATGTTTGTTTTGAGGATTAATGCGACTGTTGCTAGTCCGGTGGATCCAATTCTTTGTGGGGAATAATCAGCCTTGCAGAGTTGCAGTTATGTAGATCTACATGCAATGGGTTAAACAACTTTGTGCCATGTGCTCTTAGTTTTGGCGGCACCACACTCATATTCGTATTAGGTCTCTGATGTATTATTTGGCATCCTTTCAATCCTTTTGAATATAATTGTGCGTGGTTCATATTCTGTCGATCATTATGGAGGCTTCTTCATGATTATTAACTTTCTTTCTTACTTGCCATTGTTGATGATGCAATTATTAGTTACTGATTGCTTTGTAAAACGATCTTTCAGCTTCTTGAGAGAGCGCTAGATGAGTGTGGGAATGATTTAGATGCTGCTATCAAGAGCCTGCATGAGCTTTCTCTGAAATATGCCGAGGGAAACTCAGAGATTGCTGAGGAATCAAATTCAAACATGGGGAAAGGTATGCTGTTTTTAGTGGGTGGAGAGGATGGGTTGGGAATTTTAAAAGGCTCCTTTTTGCTCCCTTCGATGTCACGGAATTTTGTTTTATGAACTTTGTGGCGCTCTTCTTAGATTTGGCTTCATTACAACTGTAGCGTTAAAGGTTTCAATCTTGCATATTTTGGATGATGTTTTTTTGTTTCTTTTTTATGACGAATAAGTTTTGGACCTCATGTCTGGATTCTGGATTGCAGAATGTTGGACTCACAAATTATTGACATGTTCTTTACAAATATGTAGGTTGCTCCGTGCATATTTCGGATTCTCTTTCTAACTTCGATTTCAGATACTTCTTAGTGCCTTCACATTGTTATTTGTCATTTCCGTTGTGGTTTGACAAATGGTCGGTATTCTGAAGCACTCAGCATCCACTTACTTCACGTCTAAGCCCCAGCTGCAAAGGGGGAAAAAAAGAGTGTGAGTGTGAGAGAGAAAAGGGAGGGGGGGTTAACCTAGTAAGAATGGATACTTTTGTATCTTTTGAAAACATTTCTTAAAACATGGATACTCACCTAAGAATTGCTCTTTTTTGGAAGGCTAGAAGCCTGTTTAGGACTGGTGTTCAAGTTCCCTTGTTTCTTAGTAGACATAAAAGGAAAGAGAGACGGCTACCCCGCTAGAAAAATAGAGGCCAAACGGTACAATGTAAATTTCTTGCTGATCACTTCATTGGGTTTACGTTATCAGCTGCTATGCTATCTAAAAGACTTCTCCGTAAGTGCTGAACTACTATAGCAACAATTAGATTCGACCTTCACGGTGGACAATCTTATAGGAATCGATTGGCGCTAGTCAGGCGGAAGAGTGGTGCCTAGGCCGACTAATCGGTGCCTAGAGATTAGTCAGTTTTTTCGCTTTTAAAAAAAGAAAATATTTCCCCCGCTCCCCGAAAGTTTGAGTAAGATTAGTCTAAGCCCAGAAAGAATTGAATTAAGACTAAAGTAACCACTAAAAAGTAAGTATATATGTTTGTCATGCATTATGAATATATTTTATATTTATTGTTAAAACAGTTAATACCTTATACTTCATTATTACTCATTTAACCCCAAAAAGATTTGTTATGAAATATTCCTTGCCGATTAATCCCCGCCTAACTAACTAATCAGGGGCAACTAATTACCGCCTAGTTGATTAATTACTGACTAATTTATCCTCGTCTAATTACTGCCTAAAATTTAGGGTCTAGGGTTCACCTAGACCCTAGGCACCGCCTAGGCCGTCTTGTAAAAGACTCATGGTGGAGGGTTATCATTAGAGAACACTACATTGCAACTTTTCCAACGGTTTTTGATTACATGGTGCAATTTTGTTAGCTGACCACTTCAAACCTAATCTTATTTGGTCTCTCTTAGATGTAAGGATCTCTGGCTCACATGTGAATTTGCAGGTACAGCAACCACTGATGGAGATACAGCTCCTCCAGCGAATCCTTCAGCCCAGAATAATCTTCCACTGAATGGTGCAGAATGGGTGGAATTGTTTGTCACAGAAATGATGAGTGCTACTAGCATAGATGATGCTAGATCTCGTGCCACAAGAGTCCTGGAAAGTTTGGAGAAGTCAATTAGTGCGCGTGCTGGTGCTGATGCCACACAAAGTTATCACAAGGTTGGTATTAATTTCATAATGCTCATCGCTATTTATTTTTCTATGCTATATCAGAGTTATTTTGATTCCCGTGGGCCATTTGGAAGATAAATCAAGAGAAGTAAATTAGTGGCGAGTGGTGACTTATGTATCAAGGGCAATGGCGTGGTTGACGATGGTCAATCTGGAAGCAGACTGTTTTATTGCACTCTGTATACGGCCATATTTTTTTTGTTTAATTATGCTTTCTTTTGTCAGGAGAATATGATGCTCAGAGAACAAATTGAACTACTGCTCCGAGAGAACTCCATTCTGAAACGTGCCGTGGCTATCCAGCATGAACGTCAGAAGGAGTACGAGGATAGGAGCCAAGAGGTGCAACATTTGAAGCAGTTGGTTTCTCAATATCAGGAGCAAATAAGAACGCTTGAGGTTAAAATTAGAACCTTATCAACTCAATTCTTGTTTTGTTTCAAAGGATCACTATTAGAAAACCCCGTTCACTGGAAATTGGGAGCAAAAAGGACATGAAAATTGAAAACATTGCAGAGGGAAGGAAAAAATGCAGATAACAGTTTCTGCATCTTTATTTATTCTTTGTAAGAACAACAGTAACTTAGATGGGGAAGATAAAGATCTTTGAGAGAATATGGAACATTGCAATGGCCAGGAACTTTATTCCGAACTTCAAACATTTGCGGTTTTTTTGTTTTTGTTTTCCTCCTCTTTCTTGCCTTTTTAACAGTTCTGCCGGTTCTTCACTTTATGGTTGCAGGTGAACAATTACGCGCTTACAATCCATTTGCAGCAAGCTCAGCAAAGCAACTCTATCCCTGGACGCTTCAACCCCGATGTCTTCTAGCAAGGACCCAGAGTGTAACAGCTAAAATAGCAAAACAATCTAGGTTATCACATCAAACATAGGAGTGCTGGCGAAAGAATCGCGTTTCTTTTAAATTTGTTTGCTTTGCTGCAAGATTGTAGCTATAGGTTTGTTAAGATGTGTATGCTTTCGGCTCTCAATCTGCCCATTTCAAAGGCTTGATGAGTTGTCCTCAAGTAGTTTAGACCTCAATCGTTGTTATGGTTAATTATAAAACATAGTCTTGAAGCTATAATGTATGTTAAATTTCTCCAGCCATGGAGCCTTTCATAATGTATGTCAATTTGTTTTTATCCATAATTCTATGTTATTGTTTTTTTTGGGCAATATCATTATTCATTCTGTAATATCAATGCTGTGGTATTCTGGGAGCAGCCACTTTGTGCATTTATTGCCAAAGGTTAGGTCTGTCTCCTATCCTTCCCCCGCCCATACCCCCAATTATTGGGGACTAAATGGGTTATGTTATTGTTGTTGTTGTTGTTGTTGTAATATCAATGCTGTAACTGTTCATTCTCCAAGCTCTATTAGTTGTTGAGGTGTGTGTAAATTGGTTCGGACACTCATAAAGAAATATGTGCAATTGTGCACACTTTACTGATGAGCTAGTTCCGTTTTGACAACCACCACGAGGAAGACGATTAGGCCAACACCACCGGGAGGAAGACGGTTAGGATCTCCGCTACACGTATTTTGATATTTATATTACATTACATAGCGATTTTGTAAAATGTCTCTCACAAATGTTCTCTGTGATAGATTGGAGGGTTGAGATTGAATTTTATTTTGTTGATAATATTGATCAAATGGTTCTTATCACTCTCTATTCAAAATACATATCCCACAGAGAGGATTTCTCCAAAGAAAATTCAATATCTTTATTTTTTTGACAAGCGAGAAATCCAAATATCTTTGAACAAATCTAATATGTTTAAGTTAACTTGGTAACAGAGACGGAGGTATGGGTTGGCTGTTGGGGGCTATGGCCTTTGCCCAAGCAAAAATTGCCACTGCAATTATTTATTTATTTATTTATTTTTATAATGTAAGATTTAGACTTTTGATTGGCCCCCGCCAAAACTACACTACTGCCATATTTAGGGATGGCAATTCAACCCGCCGCGCTCAGAACTCGTCCTATCCCGCCCCGATAGGGTAGGGTTTTTTACAATTTTTTTGGGTAACGGGTAGGGGTAGGGGGTGATTTTGAAAAACCCGCCAGGGTTAGGGTAGGGGCAGGGTTATGGTCACCCCGCCCGATATTACCTGCCCCGACATACATATATATATGTATAACTATATTTATAAACTCTTATATGTATATATCAAATTATATTTTTTCACTTATATGCATTAAATTTTATTTTTATTCTTATAATTTTACTTTTACAACTAAAATACAACATTAGATAGTAGATTTTGATTAAGTTGTAAAAGTTATTTTGTGAACTTTTATCATTTGTACTCACTAATTGGAGTTTAAAATATACTTAACTAATATGTGAAAAAAATAGGGGCGGGGCGGGTAAACCCGATACCTGATAGGGGCGGGGGTGGGGGTACCCATAAATTACCCGGTCGGGTTAGGGGCGGGTTAGGGGCGGGTTAGGGAATTTTAGGGTCGGGGCAGGGATCATCAAAACCCGCCCCAACCCACCCCGTTGCCATCCCTAGCCATATTCATATATTTGACCATAGATTTGGGCCATTCATATGGTTAGGGCCCTACCAAACTAAAGAATTGTAAATGCAATAAATAAACATAAAAACAACTTTGTTTTGTTTTAGTTTTGAAATGGGTAAAAGCACCTAAGGTCTGGAAAGATAGAAACTGGCGGGCGCATACTGCACCACCTTTCGGCCCTCTCTCACCTTTGGCTGTGGAACATTGCCAATCCTCTCTTTGGCTTTGGAGTTGGTCAGTAGTTGTGAGGGTGAGCGGTTACGGGTGGCAATGGTGGTGGTTTGTGGAGTTGGTCAGTGGCGAAGGGTAGCGGTGGTGATGGTTTTTGTGGTGGTAGTGGTGGAGATTGGTTGTGGTAGTGTTGGCTATGGTCTATGAGTGAGTCTTATTCTCATGGATTTAGAGTTTTTGTTTACACAAATGGAGAGAGAGGGGGAGAGAAAGAGAGAGAGCGCGCGCCTGAGAGAGAGACCTGGTTTTTTTAGAGGGAGAGGTAATCGTGGAATGGAAAAAAAAAAAAAGGGATTGGAATGACCATTCTGCCCTTTGATTAGTTTTAAAAATGTTACATGAGCTGCACGTGTCAACCTTTCTATCCAAAAATCTAACCCCGATAAGTAATTGGACCCAATAGGATGGAAATCAACAGTTGAGGATTACAAGTGAAATTCACTCATTTGTCCGGTTAGTATTTTATTTCTACAAAAACCGCTCCTATCCGGTCTGTGCGCGTTAAGAATAGAGTCCCCATAATCCTTTTCCGACTCACCGCCGGTGAAGCCTGGGCATCGGCTCCGTCGAATCTCCGTCAAAAACCCTAACGCTAACAGTCCAAAACCACCGGAAATTCGACTCCTTGAACGCTAACAATCCCTAATCCAAATCTCTCTTTCTAATTTCCAAGCACAAATTGTTCTTCTTACGGTCGATCAAGATGGTGTTAGCACAATTGGGAGGGAGCATATCACGTGCTCTACAGCAGATGAGCAATGCGACGATAATCGATGAGAAAGTCCTTAATGACTGCCTGAACGAGATCACTAGGGCTCTTCTTCAGGCCGATGTTCAGTTCAAGCTTGTGCGTGATATGCAGAATAATATTAAGAAGATTGTCAATCTCGACGATCTTGCTGCTGGCCACAACAAGCGTAGGATTATTCAACAGGTAAAAGGCTCCTTGTTCGTTTGTTCAGTGTATGTGATATGGGTGGGTTTATACGTCTCTCAATTGATTAGTTTTGAAGAATAAAGATGATTTGGAGTTCATATGCATCTGTATATATTTTGTTGAATTGTTGATGACAATTGATGGTTTTCTTTCCTGTTGAGGAATCGGCCAAACCAACAAACACACCCCAAGTGAATGAATAATCAATAACAAGAGAGTTTCACTTGGCTCCCCGACTGTGTTGTTGAGTACATCACTCCTCACACCAATTTTTACTATGTACCGGATCGGTGGTGCAGCCAAGAATAACGAATAGCGGGAATACAATAAAAAAAAATCCAGTATAAACAACAATATGAACTTTATTCATTGAAAAAACTATCACAAGTGATAAATTCATCTACCAGTAAACAAATTTAATAATAACCTTCTCCATCCATAAACAAATAGTAACAAAAATACCATATAAATTCATCAAAAGGAGTTGCAAATGTAATGCTGTATGATAGATCATGACAAGTTTTCATTTTGTGAAAGCTTGAGAGATAATCTCATTTTCAATCCTTTCAAAGCGCGAAAATCTTACATTCAACTTGGAACATCTCCGAGAAAAGAAAAGTGAAAAAGTAAAGACAAATTCCTCAAATTACTACGCTGATGGAGGAGAAAAGAACAAAGTAGAGGGAAGATGTGCGTGTAGAGAGAAGAACTAGTTGGGAGATGGACGATTTCTCAGCTTGTACGAGGCCACGAGCGTGCTCTAATTGGAAGAGATCGTACATCCCGTCGGCTTATGCTATGATAGGATGAACTCGATAGGAATTCGGGTGGCCAGAGGTTATTGCTATTGTGATGGTTGCATGGATAGTTGGAGAAAACAAAAATTGATACTTAATTCTTCGGGAAAAATGGAAATTCTGCACTGGGGGGGCATGGGGTCGCACTGGTCTAAGCCAACTCCGCCACTGCATCGAATGTAGAGAGTACAAGATACATGGGCTGCTGCATATATCAAGTATTTATATCCTGGGGTTTACATCACCAATTACCCTAGTACCCCTGTCTAGGTTTCGGGGTGCTGCTCCTGAGCCCACTTCTCAGGTCGGAACTCGAATACTCAGCGAATGAGTGACCCATTTCAAATCAGACTTCACAAGCCTAGCATTCCCTTCTATTGTTGTCATTTATCACGGCTTCCTATTATCAACTTTGGCAATCTGCGATGCTCTGCACCTATATCCTAGTTAAAATTGTGAAAAAGTGCACATGAAGTTTTAACTGAGATCATTATAACGTAAAAATTTTGGACCCTAAAATTAAGGGTTGCAGATTATTGGCTGTATTGGTCTCTTTAGTAAGCAAGACAAAACTGGGTCCATGGGGATTAGGTTTTAAAACATGATTCAAGGGGAGAGATGATTAACTGTTTAATTAACTGGTGACTAACTTAGAATTGCAAGACGTGGAAAATGTAGCTCTTTAAAGTATATTGGTATTTTCTAATATGTGGGTTTCTTTCCCCAGGCTATTTTCAGTGAGCTCTGCCAAATGTTGGATCCTGGGAAGCCGTCTTTCACGCCAAAGAAAGGGAAAACTAGTGTAGTCATGTTTGTCG